>VXAX01000171.1:3475-16285 GCA_013399835.1 Leptocoma aspasia | reverse complement strand
TCCTTCCTTCCCTCCTTCCCCCCACATGCAGGAGCTGACATGTTTCCAGTTAACCCTGGCTTACTCTGCCTCCAGGGAGAAGCTCTGTGCACAAAAACTTGCAGCATTTGCACACTCGTGCTGAGCTGTGCCCAAAGCTGTGTTTTCCCTCCAAGTGTTGGGCAACAGTGAACAATTAAGTGGGGGCTGCTGTGTCTTTAGTCGAGTTTCCTAGACATTTAATAAGCAAAACAATGCCAGGGAGATCACACTGGCAGTTAAACAGTGCTTTCTCTTCTCCCCCCGACCCGCTCTGTCTTAAAACCCTGTATTCCAGCGGCCTGCTCGTTTCCCATTGTTTTCCTCCCGCTGGGTGGTCCATCCAGGGTGCCACTCGAGAGGGATACAATAATAAAAAGGGAAGGGGAAGGAAGGGACACCAACATAAAGAAAAACAAAATGTATGACAATCTGCAGCAGGCTACGGATCAGAGGTCAGCAAACAAGAGGTCCTTCTCTTTTACAGGTTGCTTCCTGGAAACAGTCTGATTAAGCTGACAGCTTGAATTATGTGTTACATTTTGTAATGCACAATCCATTTGTGCTAAGGCCTCCTCAATGCAGCTGAAGCAGCACAGGCATTAGCTCTGCCTTCTTCCACCCCCTCAGGCCTTAAGATAGTCATCATCTTTCTCCACACTGATTCTCAGAGACCCTCTCCCCCCGCCCCCCAGGTTTAAGCCCTCAAAGAATGGGCAGGGAATGGTAAGAGGACACGGAGCCTTTCCCCTTGGATCAGCAGCTTCATGGGAAGGGACACCAGGAGCACCACCGCAGTGGTGCTGGGGGACTGCTGACGGGAAACCCATCCCAGGCTGTTCCCGTGGGGCTGGGTGTGAGAAGGCAGGAGAGCGGCCTCTGATCTGCGGAACACCGACGTTTCTGCTGAACAATCATCAGTTCTGATAACCGAGGCAACAAAGCTGCAGCACCCTACTGTGACCTGCAACAAGATGCAAACGTTCTGCTCAACCACCTTTCTCAACAACATCTCCCTTCCTTGGCTACCAACACTTCACTGCAGGGAAAAAAAAACTCCTTTAAAAAAGAGAGGCTGGCATCCCTGCAGTAAGACAGGAGAGGCATTTGCTCCAAAGATAAAAACTTGTGGCTTCCTGGCACACAAAAAGGACTGGTTTTGCTTCTGGAGTCAGCCATGGTCTCTGCTCCTTTCAATACCATCCCTTGTACTCATTTTAGATAATTCACCAGAAGTGTATGAACAACGCTTTCTTCTGATGCCACAGTGACACTGCTGCAGTGGGAGAGTCCAAGCTACAGATATTTCAACTTAAGGCAACAAATACACAGAATTTGGGAAATTTCAGCACATTTCTTCAGCCAGCACAGTAATTTTGCAAGAGAAAACCACAGGGGCTTTAAGGACATCACACATTCTGAATTTGTGGTGTAACAGAGCAGAGGAACCTGCATTCCCATACTTTGTGTGTAATGTGTATAACTGAAATTCATGTACTAATAACTTACAAGCTTTTCCACAAGATTTTTGGCCAATTAATTTTGCAAGGCTCAAGTGTGCATGCTGCTTTCCAGGTGCCTTGGAAAGCCCACCTGGCTGTGAGCACAAGGGAATGGCTGCTTCTCCACTCCTGCTGGTGGATCTGCTTTTTCATTTTCAGGTAAAGCAAATTAAAACCTGTATCTTTTCTGCAGCACCAGCAACCAGTGGTGATCCCACTTCCATGGCCTTGAGAAGCAGAGGCATTCAGCTTGGCACAACGGGAGGAGAGCTCTGCACCGTGGTTCTAGCCATGCCCCAGGGACAATGCAGGGGCTCAAACCTTGTGTATAATTTCCCTGGGCCTCGAGCGCTGCTCCGTGTCTCATCAGACGCTGCACAGCGAGGCCTCGCCGGCGAGGGAACATAAGGTTAAAATGCCAGCGCTTGGCTGGGCTCTGACTCCTCTCACAGAGATGGGAGATGGGCACTCGGTGCTTTCCCCTGCTCTGCTGTGATTAACGGGGGGATACAAATGGAGGACTGGGGGAAAGCTTTTTACATGTAAATCAGATGATGTTTCCAAAGCAAGCAACAGCCCGATGCAAATGGGAAAGGATAAAGTTACAGCAGTGTCTGCCGATGGCCCCCAGTTTCTGCTGAAGTGTCAACACCCAAACCAGCACTGACATCAGCACCACTACAACGTGCCCAGGAACAGACATTATCAGATTTAAACATTGCAAACAACCAAGATGGGAAAAACCCAACCAACTGGCAGAAGAGAATTCCTTCTGCAGGAGCACTTGATCTCCAGGGGTAAAAGCACTATTTCTTTTGTACGATGTCCCAGTATAGACCTGCCAACCCTCCCGGCTGACCTGGGCCAGCCCTCCCGGGTGACCTGAACCAGCCCCAGGCATCATCTCGCCGTGGGCACTGCCCCGCTGCGACAGGGATGCACTTCCCTGTCTCATGAGGTAGTTGCGGGGCCGAAAATCCTGCTGGGATGGATTTACAGCTCTGGCGTTGCATTTGTTGGCCACAAAATCCTGCAGCAGAGGACAGGCCCTGTGTCTGCAGCACACTGTCCTCGTCCTCTCTTACTCTATTTCCAAACAAAATGCTCAAACAGTTAACTCGTGGAAGTTTTACCAAGTAGAGTCACTGAAATAAGATTTCTGTACATTTAAAGAACATCATCTGCATTTTAGCAACAAATCCTTCACTTGCCAGCTCTGACCCCAGTGAGGTGCTCAAAGCCCCTGAATGCCCAGCACAGGTACAAGGCACTAAAGGACAGGGGAGAACTTGGTGTGAAGTTTGGTGCCCTGACCAGCCCAGCTGATCCAGGAAACAGGGAGGTGGTACCTGTGTGGTGCTGAGTTGTCTAAGGGCCCCTCCTGGGCCGTGGGAGGGTTCGGTGGGGGCAGAAGGGAGCCCTCTGGAGCCCGGGCACCACTGCCCCGCTCCTGCTGCGTGCAGGGAACGTTTGGCCTCGCCTCCTCTTCAGGACCAGCAGGGACCGGGAGCTTGGCACTGCTCCCCTCCCTGTGAGCCCACCAGCTGCTCAGGCTAGGCTTTGCCCCTGAAATAACAATAAAAAATAATAAATCAAAGATATAAAAACTGCAATTATTCTTCTCAAAACATTAGCAGGACCATGGAGTAGATCACAGTGTAGGGACTGAAACCAAGCTTACCCACACTGTTCACCCTGTGTGAGGGAGCATCCATCCATCCATGCATCCACCCCTCTGCTCCTCTTATCTGTGGGCTTCCCAGCCCTTGGCCCCTGTCCTTCCATGCTCCTCTCACAAAGAGGGAGTCCAGGGAGGCTGCAGCCTTTGGCGTTTGGGAACAAACCTGGCACTTCTCAAAAACCACCTCGGCACAGAGACCAGCTACCTGATCACATCAGCTCTGGGGGAATCAATCAGCTATCATGCACCAGCTCTGAGGGAGAAGGGAATCAGCCTGACCCAGAAGTGACTGCTCTGGCGAAGCAGGTTCACATTAAACCTCTTCAGATGAGGCTCAGACTATGCCACGGCCTCTGTGGGCACAGCAGTAAGGAATCTTCCCTCACAGTGCCCCTGACCAGCATCAGCCCCCAGTGTGCCCTTCCCAGTCCTGTTGAGCAGCCTGGGAGGAAACGGCATCAAAAGGAAGAAAGGAACAAAGAGAGAAAAGAGGAGTAAGAGCCACCACACTCAAAGCCCAGTGCCAGAGGCACAGGACAAACAGCAGCTGCGGGCAAGGCTCTGGCTGGGGTGGAGGTGGACAGAGACATATCCCACAGGTTCCATACCTGGAACACTTCCCGGCCTCAGAGGGACTGCTCTGGCAGCAGAAGCTGAGGTGAGCTGCTCGGAACCTTCCTCACTGGCAGTCAGGTCCCCATGTCCTGCTGCTCCCTCCTCACTCTCTCCAGCAGTGCTGCTGGTCTCGGGACTGAGCCCATCAGGGGATGGGGAGAGCAGAGGGGGCTCCTGCTGCGAGTTCAAACCTCCTGTGGCCGAGGCAGCTGATGTTCGGCAGCCTAGCAAGGCTGCTGCTGGATGGCCCAGTTCTCCTGGCATGGCTGTACTGGTGCCAATTCCCACCTGTCCTCCGGCCTGCAGCACCTGAAACACACAGTGGGACATGGCTGAAGGAGACAAACAGGAGATAACTGTGTGTGGCACACAGAGCTTCTTGAGGGTGGCATGCTGGGCTCTGAAGAGTAAAGTGTCACAGAATTCAAGACTTTGCTGTGGCATTAATATTACACAACCCCTGGCACACAGTCTGTGCATCCCAGTGTGAAATGAGGGCCCAGGCCTGCATTAAAGCTCCATGAGCCAAAACATGCAGTGGCAGAAGCTGCCTGCACCCCCAGCCCAGCCAAAAGGGACCCACACAGCCCAAGGACTCAAACCCATCTAAATGGTGACTGGATTTTACAAAGAGTCAAACCTTTGGGATTAGGATCCTACACAGGTTTGGAGACCCTGGACCAAAGCATCACATTTAGAACTGCCCACAAGGCCCAGAGCCTAGAGGGACCACCGTACCATGTTCCATGTGTGAATAACGCGGCAGATCCAGCTTCTCTCACACCACGGAACAAGGCAAAACTCAATTTCACTGTCTCCCTCCTGCTCCTCCCATGGCAGCGACATGGCCTTTCCCACCAGGTGACACGGGACACTGAGCAGACACATTTTGAATGGCACTTTCCTCCAAGGACTGTTGAACTTGCACAAAACCAGCTCCAGGATACAACTGTTATGTTGCTAAATCCCATTGTTTTAACACTTGCCTCTTTTCCTTTGCAAACCTACTCAATCAGGACAATTTAGGAGGAGAGGCTGCTGTCACCACAACTGCTGTAGGGTCACGGCCAATTTATGCAAAGCCAAAATTAGCCGTCGTAATGCCACTGTTCACACTGAACAGAGCTTCCTCTCCAGCCCCAAACCCCAGCAGCACAATTTACAGTCACCTCCACACCTCTCCCCTCTCTTTGACTGCCTGACCTCTTCCTCCCACACCAAGTCAGCTGCCAAGCCCAGCTGAAAGGAAACAAAGGCATCTTGTCTGCTCTGTGACTAAGGTTCCTTAAAAAAGTTCAAATTCCATGTAACAAGGAGCAGAACAAAAAGCCATGAAGTCATTTTAAGCAGTAGTAAAGGTTTGCCACTCAGATTAAGTTCACAGCTTACTCTATCACCACTGCTCTCAGGTTCCTCCTAATTACTTCTCGGGCGTGGGATTTGGTGCTTTCAAATGCGTCCTGCCAGTCCTGCGTGGCTTTGGCAGCTCCTGGATGCAGTGTTCCAACACAAATGGATTTCAAACAGGCACAGGCACAGCACACATTCCTATCTACCCCTTTCCCTGGGAAGGGACTCTTGCCACCCACAGGTGTTCCTGGGAGGTTCCAGCATGCCCAAGTCCAAAATCTTCTGAAGGCTCCAAGGAAGAGCTTCCAAGCTGACTTCCCAGCACAGAGGATCCAGGAACCTGGGCTGTACAGTTCTGCCAGCCAGGAAGGAGCTCTTCAGTGTGGGACTTCTGAGCTTAAGGACTCCCCTTGATACTGGGAGTCCAAAAGGGCACATATCCCATGGCTCAGAAACGTGTCAGATATTCCTGAAGGTGTTTCAGCACTGGGATACTGCCCATCTGTAGAAGGCTGGTTCTGGGATTGTCCTCCTGGATCCCCAATGCCTAGAGTTCACCTCCCAAGATGTCACTGAGGGAGTCATCACACAGTCACTGCATGCCAACCAGCCTGAAGGAAAACATCCCAATCCCAGTGCTGGGAAATAAAACCAATTCCACAAACTGTATCTTGGACATCCTATGTGCTGACTGCACACTCTCTCTGTGACTGACTCAGTGCCACATCACTGAGAACAAACTCCTGTGTTTTGGACAGAAGAACCAGTACATTTGAAGTGAGAAAAAAACCCAACAAAATTAAGACCTGAAACACAGCGCAGGGACATGGCAAAAATGCACAATGTAACTGAAGTTACCTCTGTTTTTTAGGAGGGAGATGAGGAGGAGGAGGAGGAAGAGAACAGGGGATAAAGGAATCCACAATCCACTCCATTATTATACACAAATTGACATTTTTGGGTACACACCACACTTTTCCATCAGCTGGAAATCCCATCTCCCACACTGCCTGCCCTAATTGGACAGCTCACAGTCCAAAATAAACCTACCTTTCCCCACAACACCTCCCAATTCAAACCACAATTTGCACCCTGCCACAGGCCTTCCTATATAGGTCAAGGCTGCTAGGCTTCACTGCTTTGTGTATTAAAGTTTAAATCATCTATAAATTTAAGGTTTTTAACTTTTTAATCTATGGGGAAAACTTCCTATAAACTCAGATTAACGACTGCTAATGCACTGAAGAAAGGAAACCAAAAACCTTCCTCCTACTGTAAAAACAAAATACTGTGGCCTCTGTTTCTTTTCTGATAAGAGTCTTAAATACCAAACATTTAACTGCATAATAACATTCCCTGGCAGCCAGCAGCCTGCTTAGCAGATATATAAAGCAGGTAAAAGGGGAAAAAGTTAATTTCTTGGCTGAATGATTCCATCGGTAGCTATAGGGCAAACTAGAAAGTCTTTTAGTAAAGTAGCAGTTGATTCTTCTATCAATCTGCAGCACACACACTCTTCCAAGGAATGCATTAAATATGAAAATCATATCCCGTTATCGTCTGTTCCCAGCTTTCAGCCCAGTAAGCTTTCCTTAATGAATGCTGTAGCCTAAGGGACGCGCGTGCTGCCGGCTCCTCGGAATAATGGAGTGATGCTCCCATCCTGCCTATTCCGGCACCGCCTGGCTGAGGAGCTTCCACACACAGTCACAAGTGACTACTCTTGCCAGCATGCTCCAAGTTATTACAAGATGTTTTTAGACATTTCATCTAAAAGAGCTTTGCTGCTTTTAGTGGAGAAAACAGCTCTGGTCTTGAACTGTATCATTTATATGGAGATAGGAGGAGGGATTAGGAGCCTGCATTACCGCAGATATATGGCAGCAGATATTTAAGTATTCCTTGTCAGTCTTTTTGTCTGTTCCTTAGATATGCAATCTCCTTCTGCTCCTTCTGAGGAAAGGTCAAAACACACAAAATTATAACCACAGCACACAGCTCCTTGGCTGCAGTTCTGCAAATATCCCTCATTAGGAACATTTCCTCCTTGGTCACGACCATCTCCACATCATCCAGCACAGGAATTATAAAAACCAATAAGAAGATGTGTGCAAACAGTCAGAGTTTTTTTTAATTCCGGCTCTCTGGATGAAACGACTGCACTTTTTACCCAGGTGGTTCTCCTTCTCTCGGGCGCGACATACTATTTCACACTGCACATGCCAGCACCGCAATCCCCACAGAAAGGCTGCATTGCTCCGAGGAGAGCCGAGTGCTGGAATAAAGCCCATTTCCCCTCCATTACCTGCTCGCTGGGTCCTTCCTCCTTGTCACCTCCAGCTGACAAGCTGCCCTCTTGAAGGGATAACAGGTTTTTAATTTCCCTTTCATACCATTCCTAAAAGGGAATAAATTCGTCACACAAAACTGGAGGCCAAACAACCTCCCCAACCCAAGAGACACCACTTTGCAAAACGTGCACCTTTAAATGCAAAGCCCCCACAACCTTTTTAACTCAGACTATATTTAAAGCAGGGATCTCATTTGCTTCTCATTTTTCTGCTCCCCTGCCCAAGCAGCGTGGCCTGTACACAATCTGCTGCAGGGCTTTCATACACATTTACTCATCCCCATAATTTAGAATCCTACAGCACAGCAATAACTGGTTAACTCATATTTATTGTATTTATTGCATCCCAACTGGCATCTGTAGCACCGAATTATTGCTGCTGCCCCCAGACAATGACTTGGCCACTTTGGGATGAAACAAGCTCCACAATGTGTTTTTCATGCCCCATCTTACAACTGGCTGGGCTGTTGTGAGGAACAATCCCTGGCAGACGTTCTAGAGAGCAGCCCAGCAGGGAAGGCTCTGTGCAGGCCGCTCCAAATGCAGCTTGCCGCACTCCAGGGTTTATTGGAGCAGTGCTGGGCACCACACAGGCAGCATCTGCAATTAATCCTGTGTGCTCCTAACTGCAGCCCCCAGCAGCAGCACACTGGGACTGAAAGCACTGCAGGACCCGTGCTGCAGCAGGGAACAGGCATGGCAGTGAATCCTTCACACAATTAACTCGCCCACCTCTGCCCTTCGCTCCAGCAGCATGCTCAGCTCCCTGGTGGGAGGTGCTCAGTAAACCGCGAACGTGGAATTTTAGGGAACAAAACCTCACCACGTGAGGAGTTGAGATGCTCAAAAGAAATTCAGATGTAACTCCTGGATTTGCTGAAAGCTGAAGTGAATTTATTTATACTCTTAAAAATTACTGATCAAACACAGGGAGCAAAAGTGCATCTTTCAGAAACAAAAGTTTTGTGAGCTACAGCTACGCAATAAATGTGCAGAGTTGTGATAAAGCATTCCTAAAGGGCATTTTCTATGGAAAAGAAGGAGAGAAAACAGCAATAAATTCTTTCTGTGTACTCCCACGATAGATTAAATGATTGCATGCTCCATAACTCTCCTGCTTTCCATAACTAACATGGAGGAGATGTAATTTGTTCAGCAGCTCCGAAAAGTAACTGTAACTTGGCAAAGATAAAATGGCACAGGAACAGCAAGATGGAAGGACTGAACAAAAACCCCACATGCAGCTCAACCTGCAGCACTGGGACTCGCAGCAGAACCACCAGCCCTGACACTGGGCAGCCTGGTGTGCACCAGGGCTGCTGAGGAGGAAAAAAACCCCTTCAAAATAGCAGAGGAAAGCTGCACTGCAGTACAGCCCCCCTCCTGCTCTCCCTCAAGTAACAAGTAAAAATCAGAGGCAGGGAATTGCACACCCCAGGGACAGGCTCTGAATTCTGGGCTACTGCACTGCAGCCAGGAAAAGATGTTCTGGGAATGTCACCAGATCTGACAGGCACTACCTGGACTACTGCTGTATGAGGAATGAACACAGCCAAATGTTTCTGAGGAGTGCCAGTGCTCTGAGAAAGCAGGAATTAACTCATTTCCCTCCCAGACTGTGCTCCCCCAAAAACCTGGCTCCATGCATCAGTGGCATAAGCAGACATTGCAATTTCATTTTTAAAAATCTGGAATCATCACTTTGCAACATCCCAAACTGTACTTTAGGGAACAGCATGATAACATAACAACAAAAACAACGTGATTCAAGAAACCCGAGGGCTTGGCTTTTTCTTACAGCATCTGTTGAATCTGGGGTACTTTATACCTGCCTATCCTACAACCTGAAATACAGACCCTGATAAGAGTTTGCTTCCAGCTCTAGGACATACCAGGAGATTCCTGCATAACAACAGTAAGCACTCATGACCAAGTCTTATAGAAAGTTACTTCCATCTTCCAGATCCTCTCCCAGCCTTTGGTTTCCATGTGAGCCTCCAGCTGCAGGAATTCCTGGCGCAGACCCTGGTTCCGGTGCAGGGCCAGCTGCTGCCGTGCTGACACCACTTCCAGGTACCTCTGCAGCTTCTGCCTCACTCTGCAGGGCAAAGAACATGCTCTTAAAGGTGTGAAAATAAACCAAAAGCATCCATCACAATCGCCCTGCCTCAGACACACACACCAACACTGATGGGGAGCTGCCCCGGACCCCAAAAAGGAGAAGACTCATTCTTCCGCACACCTACATTTATATAAACATATATGTGCCACTTACCTGCAGATTTACATGGGGGCTTTGGTGTTCCAAAGGGTAAACACATTAAAAATCTCCTGTAACTGTTTTAAATGGATTACGTGCTAGTCACTCCTACCCCATTAAATCAAAATGAAAACTAGCAGAAGAACGTGTTCTGAAAGTCACCCAAGTGGGAACAGCGAGGCTGAGGTTTCATACCTGCCTAAATCCATGGTGCCACCAAGACGAGCACTGGAAATCCATCTAACCCAGTTCTCCCAGACCTACAAACCAGATCCCCCTTCCAGCCAGACCTCTACCTCTTTCCTGATGTGCCTCCAGGGCAGCCACACAGCATTAATGTCAACACAGGGAAATGGGCACTCAAAGATGCCCCTCACTCACAGCTCCACTTCAGCCAGGAGGAAAACTGCAATCCAAAGCCCCCAAGATGTTCAGAGAAACTGCAGTTCTAAACCTGTTAGATTAAACCAAATCAAATACAACCAGGAAACAAAGTACATGTGATGCTGCCCCACCTGTCCAGACACTTTTTCTTTAATTTGTATCTGCATTTTCTGCCCCTTTCAGAAGAGGGGCTCCCACAGCACCCAGCACTCAGTCCCTGGAGCTTTACAGAACACCTTTGAGGAAAGGAATGGAACACTGAATGACACTTCTCTGTCCTCTCTGGTTGTTGGGACTTTTGGATTTTTTTTTTTCTTTTGCTTTGGTTTGCTGTTTAGGGTTTGGGTTTGTTGGGGTTTTTTTTTTGTACAGACTGTCCATGCAATTTACATTAAATAGACGCTGCAGAAAGAATCCAAAGAGCAGGACAAGAACCTGGAATGTCCCCTAGGGCTTCTTAAGGCTTTCAACTTTCTAAGACTCTGAGATTCTCCAGCATGGACTAAGCTGTGGTGATTTTGTAAAAATAGGATAAAGCCAACCTGCACGTTGGTTATTCCCGAGATTTTAATATCCACAGAATGAGGCATTTATGTTACTTCTGCAGCTATTGCATCAATAACTTGAAGACATGAATTTTGCATTACACTTAACATGAATATAAATGTATTATTACTGAAAAACCTTCAAAACAACATTCTAAACGCATTTCAAGATAATGAAACCTTTGTAACTAAAATAAAATAACCCCTAAGAAGCTTTTAAACAGGCTTACAGGTGTGGATCAGCCATTGTGTATTCCATCCTCTGCCTTCCTAATTCCAGCCTTCTGACTTCACTGGAAGAAAACAAACAACATACACTGAGATAAAAGTATTTCATCATCTGAGGTCTCCTAACGCCAGAACTAAGGGGTTTTGCAGAGCACAGCCCTTGCTGAGCAGAGAGGTCAGATTTGCTGGGAGTTACAGACTCATCTGCCAGCGCTGCTCTGAACAACTCCAAACTTTCACACCTCTCTCTGTTCCTCACTGGGACAGGGTTGCTGGCAAGGGGAGAGATGCCTGAACATCTCCTTGAATGGGACCCACCAAAACAGCCAGAGACTCCAGACGGCCCAGGAAGGGCTCTGAACCCCCATGATGGGCAGTCCCCAAGCCCATCCCCCCGCTTCTTACCCCACAATCCCACAGTACACCCCTTTCCATGCAAGAAACACTTGACTGGAGTTGTTCCCAGGACAACTCCCCTGAACCTGCCACAGGGATGGATTAGAACACACTTCCAAAACCCCTCCTAGCTCACAGACCCCACATGCCAGCCAAGTATTTTATTTAGGAACTGAACTTGAAACCAAGCTCATATTTCCCACTTGGCATCCAAGCCACATCTATCTAGAGGCAGGTGAGCACCACTTGCAGCATTGCTGCAGGAACAAGTGTCCACCAGGAATCCTGGTGGTGCCGAGAGTCTGTGGGGCCATCGGAACTGCCCGGAGCAGTGCCAGGGCACCAGGCATGGGACAGACACATGCTGAACCACAAAGTCACCCACACCTCACCTAAAGCCATCCCATAGGGAAGGTGGTTTAGGGAACAGAGTAAAGCTGCCATTATTGAATAGTTCCAAATTGCACCTGATAATGAACAACCACGTCCTGAACAAAAAACATAAAATAACCAAGAGAGGCTTTCAGCAGATTCTCACTGCTAACCCTGCCATGAGCAAAGCCAAGGGCCTCTTCAGGAACAGCATCAGGTTGTCATTAGGCAGCAAGGTGTGGCAGTGAAGGGGACATCACACACCCAAACATGTCTTGGCACACTTTTCTGTGGATTTGGCCTCTCCCTACACACACACACACCCTCACAGTTTCTCTACAGAGAAAGGAGACAGGAAAAACCCTTCCTGCTGCTCCGCCTGGGAGATCAAGGTGTCCATTTTAGCCATGTGATCCTGCAAGTGATCTGGAGCAAGATTAGGGTTTTGTGTCATATGCACAATTTAACAGCCACATTCCATCTGAGATCTCATCCCTTCAATTTCCTCTTACGTGACGGACAGCCAAGCAAACACAGATTTCAAGGTCTTGTTTTTACACTTCTCCAAGTAATTTTTCTGCCTCAGCAGAGAACACCTATATCCTAAGGTATGAAGAAGCTGATGGATGTGAACAGCCGTTGCCTCTGATTCCATCTCCCACTCCCCCATCCCGCAGGGAGCACATTGCATTCCTCAGCTCCCCAAAGCCCGTTCCCTCCCCAGCAGCGAAGTTTTTCAGCACCCCACTGGCCAGCTTGCAGCAGTCACTCAGGCAGACAGGGGTACCCAGGGAAGGTCTCCTGAGGCAGGATACAGCGAAACAAACTCCCCCCGAGGGTGCAGTGCTCCGGGCACGCAAGTACTGCCATGTGCAGTCTGGACAAGGGACCAGCAGCAGGAAATAAACCCCGGCCAGAAGACTCTGAGAGGTGATTTAAAATCTAGTTACACGTCCCGGGGTGGTCCACCGATCAGGAGCTGAATCTCTGGTGACTGACTTCCCAGCCCCTCCAAAACTTAGATATCGAAGGGAAAAAGAAGGAGATGGATGAGAAAAAGGGGGGGGAAAGCATCTCCCCCGCCCGGGGCGGGAACCGAATCCAAATCA
>VXAX01000141.1:223372-261809 GCA_013399835.1 Leptocoma aspasia | reverse complement strand
CCCACCGCTGCCACCTCTGCCACTCATCCCACCGCGCCCATCGCTCACGCCGCTCCCCCGGCGCAGCGGTGTATAGCCGGGTACACTCGCTTTGCTCCGAGTTGTAGTGTTTTCCCCGGGGATGGGCTCCCGCCCGCTGCGCCAACTGGGGAGCCCCGCGGAGCTGCCCCTGACTGAGACGTTCATGTGTCACTGGTCCATCAGAAGACCTTGTGAAGGATTAAAGCCCTGGACCTCCTTGTCCTGCCACTGACTCACTGATTTGCTTCGGTAACATGCCTTGGTTCTTCCTCTCACCTCCGGGACTCAAGTAGCGACTTCCCTTTTCAGGGATGCTTTACTGATCTATGCATAGAGCTCACTTTAAGAGCAAGATAGAAAAAGCTGCAGAAATATCCTGCTCTCTGTTGTAGTGAGCATGATCATTCCTGTTTCACCTCCCTGGGTTCATTCTTGACCTTAGAGTAACTTTTCCCTGTTTGTTTCCAAACACACTTGAAAAGATTGTCATGAAATTAATAAGTATTGACAGGAGGGTCAGGCAGGGAAAACCACATCTGGATGGATACCACAGGCACTAGAAATTATTAAAATGCAGGTCAGATTATTAAAATAGCTTTTCTCTTCTTTTAAAAAACTAAATAAGAGCTATGAGGCCACAAAAATGTGCCTGAAATCTTGACTACAAATCTGGGCTCCAGATACTTCAGTGTTGGAAAGAAGGAGACAGAGTCTACCGCGCACAGAACAACACCAGCACTTGATTCATGCTGGAGTGAAAGTTATGCTTGTGCCCTTATAAGAACTTTTTTCTTTAACACATCTTTGAATAATAGGAGGGAC
Source organism: Leptocoma aspasia (assembly GCA_013399835.1). Lineage (NCBI taxonomy): Eukaryota > Metazoa > Chordata > Aves > Passeriformes > Nectariniidae > Leptocoma > Leptocoma aspasia. The sequence goes on along the minus strand of VXAX01000141.1, from coordinate 260,966 downwards.
AGAAAAGGGTGATTGCTGATGAAACAGGATATTGCTGGGACACGCACACACGTGACAGACAACACATCATTGGATCTTGACTGTTGACAGTTGTCCTGTCAGAACCACAGCACTGCTCTGGCAGAACAGACTCTCATGTGCTCTGGCCATGCTGTGCCTGCACTGGATATTGACCATATTTGCAGTTTCAAAGTTCTTGTTCGAGTGATAGAAAAATCTAGATAACAAAATAGCATGCCATGAACAACCTCACTGCCAAAAACTAATACCTGGATGTGAGCAAATGCATAATTTGTAATTCATAACCATGCAGGGAGGTTTAGACATTACAGTGTTTACTGTCTATCTCACTATTCATGTCTCTGCTTTCTAAATGTCCAAGTTGTGCAAATTAGGGTTAAGGTAAATTCTTGCCTGTCACTTTGCAGAAATAACTTCATTTTGAACAACAACTTTTATTGTGTTTGGAATTCGGAATTTCTTCTTTGAATTGCATTGAATCCTCAGTGCTAAAGGCCAGCTGAACCCAGCTGGAGCCAGCCAAAATCTCATCTTTGCCTGAGTTCACATCTCACTCATCACATATTTTCATATGTTCTCTCCTTCTTGTTGCAATCACATTTTCTTATGGTCTTTCTCTACCCCACATCTTTGAAGTCAAAATGATCGAAACAAGTGTAGCTACACTGCTCTTTCTTTGGAAAGGACCACTCATCTCCCCTCAGGTCTAGGAGCTTGCTGGGGTTGAAGTAGCTGTGAAAAAAATTAAGGACCAGCTTTAAAAAAAACCAAACCCAACCCAACAAACTCTAAGACCCCTCATTACAAGAAACCTCTCAGAATGCAGTTCACAATTGCAATGCATTTCAAATTATACCTCCATGAGAGGTTCATATGGCCTCTTCCTTCTGCTGCCTGACTCTGCCATCCAACTCGTCCCAAGATTTATGAGTTATGGACTTGCTACTTCCCTGCTCGTGGCCCTGGCCTTTGAGCTGTGAGTTGATTTTGCATTATACATTTTGAGCTGACACCCACGCTTGTGCTGAAGTCCAAATTTGCCTTGCATCTGTACTGTTTGGAGGTTGCTTTGGGTCTGGATCCATGCCATAGCTCCCTCACCACCAGCTCCAAGCACAGACACAGTCCAGGGAGAAGAGTCCCTCTTGTCAACCGACCCAGCTGCTTGTTATAAAACCTTTTACTTCATTCCTACAGGAAACACTCTGCCCTTGCTCTTTACAATTTGAAGTAAAACCAAAAAGCAACTGGGTAGAGAGGAAGGGGTTTGACATTTAGTGTTAGATAGAGATTGTCCTGCTTTGCAGCTCTAGCCAGCAGGTTGGGGTGTATGTTGCTACAAACTGGCTTCCAAATCCTCCCAGATACAGCCTGCAGAGTTCAACATCCTCTTCCTGAGGTGTTACCTGCAATCTACACTGAGCAATACACACTGAGAAAGAGCCCCAAATATTGGTTCCTTCTGTAAGGCTCTGTAAGTGCCTGCCCAGCCCTGACCTCTCTGCACAATTCTGCCCAGTCCCAAGGCACCTCCATCCCTCATAGGTCTTTTTTCCCCACTTCACAACAACTGCAGCACAGTGAAGCAGCTAAATGGGGAAATCTCTCAAGCCTAAACTGTTGAGAGTTTGATTAACAGAACTGCTGCATTGTGGCTCTGGCTTGCAGCAGTGTTGGCACTTTTTGAAACACATCCTATCCATGTGTTCTACTACAACAATGAAAACCTTTTTACTTTTTTTTCTACAGCTGAGGCTACCTAACTCCACCTGGATAGTAAAGGCTGTAGAACCTCCATTCAGACTGCCTTCAATGAGTTTGTTAGCCCATAAATAACATCAATCAGCAGTTGTTTTTGAGGTAGGGAAGTAACTTGACAGATTCTTTCAAAGGAGAATTAGATTCCTGATTATCTGTGACCTTGCGTGTTTCAGAATCATTACAGCCATTATAGGACATCACTTGTCTTTACTTTGACTGTTCCTGCTTCCTTTGCATTCTCCAACATTTTTCCTATTGATTTTCAAAGAAACTGATGGGGTCACGCTGTGGTCCTCAGCAGACAGGAATTCTTAGTGCCTCCAGCAGCTCATAATCAGCACGTGGAAAGAAAAGCCGTATATGGCAGGACCAGTTAAACTCTGCATCTCTGCCTGGGAGACTGAGGCAGAAGCAACGTCCATGGAGGGGCCCTGCCAGTTAGGGCAATTGCCTGGAAAATGGGCTAACACCCAGGGGAACTGCTGGGATAATTCAGCCTTCCTGGGACTCTCCTGACTGTGCTGCAGTTAAAGCAATGCCCTGTGAAAGCGACGCTCAGGCACACAGCCCATATTTTCACAGATTTCCCAATTGCCTGCCACAGGCACTTGGCAGGAGTGAGAGCTGTAGCTCTTGCAGCGAAACCTGAGCAGAGCAGAGAGCTCAGAGCAGTGACAGGGTGGTGTGACTGCTCCTGAGTGTTTTGAAACCACTGTCGTGTTTGCAATGTGATAGCTCTGGAGGTATTTTAAGGCACAGCCTGCTGCCATCATGGTATCACCTCGAGTGGAGAGGAGTGAGACTGGATGAGCCAGTGCAACGTGGGGTTTTACACATTTACTGACTCTGAGCTCCAGCTGAAATCAAAGAGCAGCCAGCTGTCATGAACACTTCCATGGGAAGTGCCTGAGGTAATTTTTCCATAGTTTTCAGAATAACTCAACATCTCTGCAGAATTGTCTGGAAAATGCTGTGTGTGAGATGCTTTCTTCCCATTTTTAAGCCTCCATGGGTGCCGTGATGGAAGGGGTTAACTGGGCAAGAGGCGCGGGAATTCTGGAGACTTTTTCAGATACCTGGGGTACCTTGGGCTCCGAAATGTTGACCTCTGACTCTCTAAGTTTATCAGCACGTTCACTAATCAGGGGTGTTTAATGGAACAGCCACATGGATTCCTGGCATTCTTGAAACGTTATGACCCTGTCAGTTGTATGAAGACTGAAAGTCTCTTGCTTTTGAACTCACTAGAGTTTGCACTGTCTTAGAAGCCTTTGATAAATACTTGCTGGATTTCTTACCTAGCTGCTCTAATCTGCCCAAGGTCATCATTCCAGAAAAAAAAAAGGTTTCATTTTGTGGGCATTCATCACCTAATTGATCGAATTAATGCTTTTTCTAATTCTGAAATGGTAAAGAGTGTTGTGTGTCATGTTTTAAAAAAAACCAGCAGATAAAAGGTTTATTTTCCTGTTGTATGTGAGGGGTTTTGTGTTCACTGTCAGACTCTAAAGACCAGTGAAAAACAAAAGTAAAATGTTTTCCCAAGAAAAAACCCTAACATTACTGAAACAGATCTCCCTCAAGTACCCAAAGGTTTTATCAACAGTGTCCATGTGCATGTTTTTCCTTTACAGTTCACACTAGAGAGTTTAAGCACAAAGGCCTGGATTCGGTTACAATCAGAGACCTAAGCCTGGAGGTATATGTGATCCAAGCCTTGTCCAGAATTTAAATGGACCCAAATTCAAATGGGTCGAATTCACCATGAATGAGGTATCCAAGTCACTTTTAAAAATTAAGCTGGAATTTAGCTGTCACTTTGAGCACACTTAAAATTTTCCCTTGAGTCCAAGTTACAAACATAATTGCAAAGGCCAAGTAAAATGGTTTGAATTTTGAGCAATAAATATTTTTTAAAATTTCTTGTGGATAAGCTCCATACAGAGCAAGCCTTGCTGGGCAATATAAGACTAGATAACTCATCAGTGTAAAAAAGTCTTGTAATCAGGGTACTGGCAACAGGCAAAGAAAAGAGGCTGGAAATATGAAGAGTTAACAGGTGACTTGATATGGATGGCAGTCTCTGCTATGAGGCTTTTAAAAGCAAACAGTTCACATAATTTATAAATGGTTTCATAGGAAGGCTCACATTTATCCAAGAGGCCATGCCTCAGCATAGCAGACCTCCCAGGAGACTTTTCAAGTGACTCTTCCTTTATCAACCTCATTTTATTACTCCTAGTTCTATTCTTCTGCTGTTTCTCATCATATCTCTTGATATTTTTAAACTCATCACCTACTGGCAGTTTGTCATTAGGGTACATTGTTCAGCTGAGCTACACACCCTTATTTTGAAATGGGCAAGAGCAAGAGCCTGACCCTTCCCAGGGCAGGGGAAAAGCACATGAAAAGAGCTGAGGAGGTCAGATCCGAGCACGGTGGGAGCTGAGTGCTGCTGTGAAGCCAGCAATGAGTGAAAGCCTCTCTCTTGCAGGCTGACAGAACAGGCACCCATAGTTCCACAGGCACTGTCCTCTGCCTGTCGGCTTTTACCTGATCTTGTGAGGAGCTGGGGAATGGGGACACACAGTGAACAGGTTTAGATCTCCTAAACCTGACCCAGTACCCAGGCAGACTCCAGCTCACACATGGTACAGCACAGCTACTTTGTGTCTCCTGGTGAGCCTCCTTACGTGGGCTCAAAACCTTGGCAGAATTTTGTAGCAGTCCTAGGGATGTCTTGTTCTCATTACCTCCCCTGACCTAGCAAATGGGGGGCAGGATGGGTGATCTTTGTATCTAGGTCAGATCTTAATCTTTTTTTCCTTTACTGAAGAATCACTCCCTCCTTTTTCCTCTAGTTCAGATTTGCCTTTCAACTCTGGCTAAGCCCTTGTCTGTCATTCTCTCCTGCCCTCTTCAGCCCAGGGCAGAATCATTTGTACTAACAGGATGGCGCTTTTCTTCATTTTCTGTCTCACACATTTCTTTTTCACCCCATCTATCATATCCCCACATCTAACTGATTGTATTCAGTAAGATATTTAAAACCACAGAAACTGTGCAAACCGATTTTTTTTCCTTACCTAATGATGGAGGAAGGAAACCAACTGGGGACCCACTGATATAAAACTCACTTTGCCAGTGAGACTCACTTACCTGTCTCCAGCCTCATGTCCCTCTGGTCAGTGGAGCAGGTACAACCACTCTACTTTCTGTCCAGCAACAGCTTCACCCAGTACAGAAGCCTGATGTTGGGCATAACTCTGCTGCCTGACTCCTTGCCCTGCTCTGGACTGTATTACTATGAGCACAGCATTCACAGCTCCCCTTCCAAATTCCTTGGTCCTGTGCTAGCCCACAGCTTCCCTGGCACTTGCCCCACATATTATACATAAACCCCATGGCAAACCTCCTCTTTGGAGCCTTGGTTTTCCCTTGGGTGAGTGTTAGTCCCATGCACTAACTTCTGCTGATAAAACCCTGGCACACACCACATGAAGCTTTGAGCAATGTAAAATATAGTCACAGATTTAATGAGTATCAAAATAAAGCTAAAAAAAAATTATGACAGTACAGGAAATTGCAGAGCAATGGCAACCACAGGAGGAAAGCAGGAGAATATCACAAAGGCCCTGAAAGTCTGCAGAGGCCAGACAGACACATGGCTCTTCCTGACCTCTCTCTCCTGGCAGAAGGGGGAAAACTCTCCTCCTCCGCTCAGCCAGGGGCCCAGCCTGCTGTTAGTCACCCGTTTTGAACTACTACAAATACATTAATTTAGCCAACTAGAGAGAAATAAAGCTTTTGAGAGAAGCAGGAAATAAATCACAGAAGCCCCATGTATAAAAACCAGGCAGCGTGACGTGACACCTCTGCACAGGGCAGCCGTGACCTGTGTTAACCTGCCCAGGCTCTGGCACTTGAAAAACACCACTGAGAAAACTTTAGAGACAACAAACTCATACAAGAACCGCTGCTACAAACATCCTCCTCTATCTATCCCTCCTCAGGAAGGGGCTGGCAGGGCAACCCCAACTGCTTTTCTTCTCCTGCTGTGCTTGTGGACTCTGATCTACAACATGCAGCAGAGCCAGGCTGTGGGCACACTGCCTTTCCCAGCTGCTGGTGTTTCAGCTGAGATGTAGGTTTCCTGGTTTGCCATCATTTCTCATCTCCACAGCCTCCTCCTGACTTTTAGTGATTATTGCTATATAAGAGCTGAGCATCTTGTGTGGGATTCGAGAGGAGATGAGTTAGTTTCAAGCAGCAGAGCTTTGCTGAGCTGACCTGGCTCTTCTAAATCAGACTACGCCATGAAGGGAGCAATCAACTCCAGCAAAGGGAAGGAGAGCAAGCAGATTAGAGCTGGGGAAGGCTGGAAGAGGAATCAGACAGGGGATGAATCTACAGACACAACAGCTAAGAGAGCCCTGGCTGCCAGACCCAGACTCTTCAATCAACAGAGACAAGTAGGTCCCATACTTGACCAGGTACTTATTTGCTATTGCAGTTTCTTTGGTGTGTGTGTATAAAGGGAGGTGACAGCCAAGCAGCAGGCAGGATAGATGGTCAACTTGGACCTCATCCCACCACTTAAGAAATGCATGGCAGAGTGGGAAACCTTCAGGGAAACCAGGGAGCCCCCCATTTCACCCCTCTCACAACTTGCCTCCAGGAGTGAGTTCTGCTCTCCTGGCTGTACACTGAACCCTCAATAATACTGAAGAAGTACTGAGTCTTATTCCTTCATATTTGTCCTTTGCTTCCCTGTCCATTTTAGGGAAAGAGCAGGAAAGCAGACTCAAGGAAGTATGTGAAACCTGCCAGTCCCTAAGAGGCTGAATAGCTTTCCACTTACATGACTGTTACTGATTTGAGACTCTTGGGCAAATTGCTCATTTCTGGCAAAGCCAGTGACATGTTAATGTGGCTGTACCTCTGCTAAGGCTGCAGGGTACTTTGCCTACTGGTGAAATTTTGCACATCCAAGCTTAAGTGAACAATTTAGCTGAAGTGAACCGTTGGTTTCATGCTTCACTTGCAGAAGCGCTCTGAGGCTCCCCTTTTGCTGTGGCTTGCTCTCCACCTGTGTTGCTTGTGTCTGCTGCTCTGATTCTGATGTGCACTGTTAAACTGGAGCAGTGAGAGACTTTAAAGTAGACAAAGTGATAGCTGGGAACTTCAGTCACTGCCCAACAGTTGGCACGCTTGGAAAGCACCACAATCTCTGTGGCTCCCAGCAGAGAGGAAGCTCAGCCAGAGGATGGATGGCTTGGTCCAGCTGTGCCCTTGGAGGCAGAGGCTGCTTGCACAGCTCCTCTGCTCCAGCACCTGCAGAGCTCTCCCTCTTTTGCTCCTTGGACAAGAAGTTATTTTTGGCTGTGTTTTGCTATATTAAATATTAGCTCTAGGCTTTCCCCTATGTACCGTGTAATCCTGTTCTGTGTGGGCTTTATATATTGTTCTTTTGACATTATCACTATTGCATATTAATAAATTAAACTTCCAATTCATGTTACTCTCTTGGGCCAATGTATATTGCTAGGGGGTGAAAAGAAGGGATTAAACTGGCTTACAGTGTTCTGCTCTTGTACCATGCTACAGCAGACGCACAAGAAGGATCAAGGAGCTTTCTTGGCTCGGAATTGTTATATTAATAGCAGAATTGTGGGGTCATAATTTTTATTACACTCTTTTAATGAGCTATTGATGCAGACACATTTTACACCTATGGGAAAATATAATTATGCTGGAACTGTAACATTGGATGTTCCTAGCAGAATATCACAAGGTATTAAGAGGAGAATGAGTCTTCAGCTATGTTGAATAAAGTTTTAGCAAGCCTAGTGGGGAGTGAAGGTTCAAGATGAAAGAGGAATAAAATCAGCCTGAATATCTCTAAGTTTGGGCTTTAAGTTACTAATAAGCATAGCCATTGGGGAGCTGGCAACAAACTGAACTCTCCTGAACTCCTCAATAGGAGCATACGCAGGTGCATGATGCGATGCTGCACAGAGTCAACAAGCCCCCAAAATAAGAATGCACTGAGAAAAGCCCCCTGTAGGGTAGAGCTTATGCTGGGGCTTCAAGATATATGTTGCATCTCTGCCTTATAAAATGCAGTGTTGAATATTGGAAAGGTGAGGCAGAAAATGAATCAATGCCAGATGCAAGAGCCCCATCAGCCAGTTCCAAAATAAGGGAAAAGTTGAAGCTGACTAAAAGATTGTCCTTGAGATGGGATTTGATGAGGCAAAAGATACTAGATACTCTATGAAAGTGCAAATAAAAAGCAGAATGACAGGGTTGAAAGCCACAAAAGAGGAGAGGCAGAAAGCTCTGAGGTGGGCAACTACTCTCTGTTAAGTCCCACACACCAGAGGAGCCAATGCTCATGAAGATGTTCTGCAAACACAGCCTCTGTGCAGCCACCTCCACCTCCTCAATTAAAAAAAAGAACTAACAAAACAATAGAGCTGAAGCCACATACCAGAAATCCCACGCTCTGCTGGGCTGTAGCAGGGTGTCTGCTGGAAAAGGTGACTTGTTTTAAACATATTTGATAGTTCCTACAGCCATTCTTACTCCAGTTTGGTTTATGCTCAAGTAAGTAACAAACCCCATGAAAGCCCTGCATCTGCACTGTCACATATATTCTGTCCATGGTTTAAAGACACACCCCTCAGGAGATCAGATTTCCTCATCATCATACAATGTCTAAAATATGTACAGTGTCATAAGTAGAAAAATACAACTTATTTTTACTGTGACTGTGTTATTTTATATCCTGTAGCACTACGGATATGACAAGCTCTTTACAACCATTACAGGAAGTCAGTTCCTTGCTCTGAAAATCTCTCCAAGAGTAACTCTTGGTTTTAATTCTTATTCTGTGGTTTAGCACTTGCCACCACACAACAGATGAGATACAGCTTCATTCTACAGACAACTTTACATTTATGTCCCAACCAGTGACTCCTGGGTTATGATTCCTGCTTGAAATCCTGTCAAACGTATCTTAATTTGTTAACAGTTTTGCTCCACTAGGCTGACTCTGCTAAAAGGCCATAAAAAGTAATAGTCCATTTGTGAGTTTACTGCTATTAGCTGCAAGTGTTAATTCATGTGCAAAAACCTATACAGCTGTGTACCTGCAGTCAGTAACAGAGGAGGGGGGGTACATACTGGGTGAGGAAATTACTCCTGTTGTAGATTTGGTGCATATTCATCTGCAAACAGTCACCCCTCCTGCCTCAAGAAAGGAGTGATAACTTCTTGGTTTTAATCACAGGCTGCCAGTTCTAATTGCTTTACAAACAACATCAAGGGGAGGGTAATTGGACCCTTCAGCTTCTCCATCATAACAGCGTGACTGCTCTGGAAAGGAAAACAAATCTTCACCCATTCCAAAAGCTAAAATAAAGCAAGTGATGGAAAGGGAGACTTCTAATTTCTGTGCAAAGTAACACCCACATGTTAATGCTTAATTTAAAAAGTAAGAACAGGGGTGTCCCCAGTGAGTGACTTGCCAGGGGATGCACAGACAGAACTATTGCATTTGGAAAAGCACAGCCTCAAGCCTGCACCTGCTTTCACACCCTTGCAAGGAAAGACGAGCTCGTTGCCATCTTTCACTGCCCTGCCTGCCAATGTTTTTCCTTTTCCCAGGACATACAGAGAGCATAATGGAGCCTGGCAGGTGCTGGACAGTAAATTTTTCTGCAGAGTGCCCATTGCTTCCCCAAGCATTGACACAGCAGCCACTGCTCTCCTGCCTCAGCACTGCCTGCCAGCACTGGGCAGAGCCCAGGCAGGGCCACCACAGCACCTTTGCAGCAAGTCTTTCTGCAATACCCCTGGGCAGGATGACATCAAAAGCACTACTTCCCTCAAGTCAAGCCCCTAAATTAACATGAAATACTAGGGATATTTTTTTTTTTTGCCAGCAAGAACAGAATCCTGCAGAAGTCAAATCCATCAAGGATACCAGTTGAACTCAGTGTTTCCTATCCTGTAGGGCAAAGAGCTATGATTTCCTAAGATGGTTCCTAATTCTATGCCTTTTCAGGAGATCACAGAATGAGCAAAGCCTGACAACTCGGTGTCCCGTTGCTTCAGCAAAATAATTGCTCAAATGCATTGCAAAGCTGCATCAAGGAAAAGCCCCGAGCCAGCAAAGTGCTGTGTGTGTACCCAGCCTGACTGGTATCTATAAGCCATGTTTCTTGAGGAGCATTTTCTGGCTTTCTGGGCACCCCTACACCAGCACTTTAACACCAAGACATTTTGCCTGGCTTTACATAGGAAAAATAAATGTGGCTGTGAAGATAAGATAGAATAGGAAAACAAAAGAACTTATCATAATTAAAACAAGACTCAAGTGAGACCACATGGAATGAGGCAACAGGGAAGCTGAACAAAGGAAAATATTAGAAAAATGCAGGTTGTATTTGGTGGAACAAGATCTTGAAAATCTGAGGATGTTTGCAAAGCAGTGCTAGTTCCTGTGGATACCAAGTACTAAAAACCTGCCAGAATTTGTTATCCCGAGTTTAAACAAAAAAGAAAAAAAAAGGCAACAATGGCTTTAATTATTTGATTTTTAAAAAGTAGCAGCTCTCTAGACAAAGGTCTCCAGAAGAAGAGAAAACCAGGTTGTGACTATGGGTGCCAAGAAAGCATAAAAAAAGCGATATGCATGCAAGAATCTCACACTATACCACACAGAGCAGAATGCTCACAGGGAGCATTACTTTGACTTCTATAATATGTAGAAGCAGGAGACATTGAACCCCATTTTAGCATATATCTGGAGAAATATTTGTAAGCCCTAGGGAAATTATTCTCACCTCACCCTATGAAAAGGGGAAAACCAGGACTAATTCTATGACACAAGAGTCTCAGTGGCATGTAGACATCTATTTTCTGTGCACTCAAGCCTTTTTTATGGTCATATGCATATAAACATTACAGTGCCTTCTCCATGTTAAGTCTGCTCTGACTGAAATTGTCCTGAAAATACTTTGTTCAATGCCTAGACCCTAAAAAACAACATTTGCTATGTCCAAACTTCCTGTTCATTCTTAAACAAAGTTTAAGAGGGTAACATTTAAGGACGTTTTCATTGAATTCAATCTTGTTTGCATTACGTCACACAAAAATGCACTGCAGAAAGGTTCTTCATAATGCCATTATGCTATTAGTGATAGTGGGAGAAATTGTGATATTTAAGTATCAACAGAAATGGCTTCATTGGCTTTCAGAAGAGATGGGGAAGGAAAGAGAAAAAGGGACAATCAGCTGATATGTCAAACATCCATATACAAATGATGATTCAGAGAAGGGTTATGATGGTACTGAGGCTAATGAGACACTACAGAAAATACAAGAGACACAAAATCGAGTTCACTTTATAATCTGAGTGTATTATAGAGCTAATCAAGAGGAAGGAAGAAAACAAGTCATTGCTTGTAGAAGTGGAGAGGAGGAGGAAAATGCCAGCAGATGACTCAATGCTCCTGAGTCATTGCAGTTCCAACTATCCATTGACCTGCCTGGGGAAGTTTGAAAAACTCTTTTAAAAATGTTTTGTGTCTGCCCTATACTTTCTTGACTGAAAAGACAAAACCAGGACAAGAGATAGACTTCTAGATCTGCCATTTACAGTCAGGGAAAAAACAGAGGGAGTCTTGACTGTAGCTGGTGGAGATGGCTGTGCCTGCTGCATTGTGTGCCCTCACATCTACCAATCTTGCTCTGTTGATCAAAATTTTTTATATATAGAAAAAGGGTTGCATGTACTGTTGTTTTTTTTAAATAAGACAAGATATTTGCTTTCAAGTTTACATCTCTTTCACCCTGCTTTCCCTGGGAAGGAACTTTCAATGCTTTTACACTTTCTGTGCACTCCCTCAGTAGCCAAACCTGTGACAACAGCAAGCACCCAGCACTCAGACAGCTGATGGATTTGAAAACACCCATCCAGATTCACATCTGAATACTGGAAATGAAAATGAGCCTGGCTCAGGGTGCAGTCAGCTCCCTGTGTCTCTTGGAACAGAATCCAGTGCAGTGAAATTCTGACCTTTCTGATTGCCTGTCTGTGTCCTGGGCTTCCCTGAACTCTTGTTACTAAGTGCTGAAAGTTAGAAACTCTTTTCATGATTTTCCTTCCGAATTTCATGGAAGCAAAGAAACCATTTTGCAACTTCTGTAACAAAGCATCTGATGTTGTTTGGTTACATGGAGTACCTGCACTGGTTTAGGTTCTTCCAGGAAAACAATTTGAAAGCTTCTGTAACTGGAACTGAACCATCCTGTATCAAGTTAAAGAGAAATTCACTAATACATAGTAGCCTTGTGTAGACAATGCATTATATTAGCCTGTGTGTCTTGTCATAATATATTCCAAGTGATGTGCAATCATGGCAAATCTGTTATCCATTAAAAAGGTGCTGAAGACCAGCCTGTCGGAAGACATTTTTTCCCCCAATTTTACTCCTCATTAGTTTTTGAAGCCTGGAAGTTACAGAACAAAGTTCATAAGTTACAGAACAAAGTTCATGTTAAAGGCTACCACTAATATTATCATGCTGCTTTAATGCTGAGGTAATCAAACACATGAAAACTATATTCCCAATTCCTAGCACCACATTTTTATTCTAAACATTAGAAAAGCACACATATCCTGGAGAGAAAAATGTTTGCAGCTGACTGATATTTATCCAAAAAGTGTGATTTCCTTAAAAGCAGCTTGGTGCAGCTTCCTGCCTGCAATGCTCACACTGCTGGGGCTCTGGTTCAAGACTTGCACCCTCTGCAAGTGGACACTAAGGGGTGTAAATTCATCAACTTCTGCTGAACTTTATATGCGCACACTGCCGTAAAGTGAGGTCAGAATAAGACTGCACACTTCATATAGAAGTGCAATTATATTTTCATGTGCTTAGAAGGGTTGTAGGGTTTTTTTTTTGTTTGGGGTTTGGGGTTTTTTTGGTTTTTGAGGGTTTTTTTTTGTGTAGGGTGGGTTGTTGGGGTTTTTTAAATAAAATGCAAGGGGGCAGAATTAGGTTTCTTCTCTAAAAAATTAATAGATGTTACTTTTTTTTTTTTTTTTGAGGAGGAGGAATTTATTTATGTTTAGATATCAGACATCTTCCTCTGACTTAACTGAGTCAGGTTCCAACCTTCACATACCAATTTTTTAGATCTTTCTTTTTCCATCAGCGAGCAAGACATTTTGGCCATCCACCTAATCGTTCCTCTGGGGGTTCAAGAATCATAACGAAAGATTTTGCACATCCATCATTTGGAGAAAATGCCTCCATGCCTAAGTTTCCAATCATCTTCTCATGTTGCTTCTATGCCTTATACATCTGATGAAAAGTCTATAATACACTTTCGTGGGATCTTTTTGGAGAGATAGCTCAGTGCTATAGCTCAGAATTTGTGATGATTTAGAACTATTTTCTAAATCAAATGACGATGGACAAAGAAATTAGTGTATCTCAGTGCAATCTTGTTCTGAATGGTGGTATTAGGAAGTGTCATACTGGAGATTAGCAGAAGCAGAAACTTGTGGAATTCAGAGTTCCCTGGCATAGCTATAGTCCTTGGCTGCACTGAGGGCAGGATGGAGATAAAAAATATCTGATAGAGAAGGTCTTTGCCAAGGACTTGGGCACTAAATTTCTTATGGTATACACGAAATTTAGAGGCTTTGCTTGGTGCAGATAACATTTCTCCCAAAAAACTGTATTCCAGAATGTCTGTTTTTAAGCAGTGAATAGTCAGCATTATTCAGAGTTCTCTCCACCTGAGAGACTCACCAGGACTTGTTCCTGCCCATGCAGCTGTGCACAGCTACAACAGTAGGAGTGAGCTCTGTCATGGTAACAGAGAAGTGACTCTTGGACCTTTCTCTGCTCCCATAAGAGAAGCAAGCCTTGGAAGAGACCCTCAGAAAGCTCTCCTGGTAAGACACACCTACTCTTCTTTCCTGAACAGCAGCTATTCTAAAACATCTCATTGTAAGGACAGCCCTGGAGAGCACATGGCAGCCTTCCAGTACCAACATGCTTTACTAAAGGTAAAAGAACTTTATCAAGTAGTTGGGCTTTTCTGATCCATTAAATGATCACTTGCAAATCCCTCCCTATTTTTGTACAGTTTTTAAATGGATGTCTTTAAAAGAGGGAAACACAACAGTAGAAGACCTCTCTGTGGTAGGGCTCCCAGAAAGAAGATTTTACACTTCTATTCCTCAGTAGTCACCTTCAGCCCTGCTCTCCCCTAGAAAGTGCTGGAGACCTTCACTCACATCTCTGAGCACAAGGAAGTTCAAGCATCGTTTTAAAGGGTGGGAGCTGACAGCAGGCAGCACCTCCAGATAGGACTGTTTATGCTGAGGCAGGATAAATGGATGGAGATCTCCATTAATTGTAACCAGGGGAGTAAAGCTGGAAGTGTTTCCTTGCACAGAGATAGCAGTGCAGGCACGGAGCACAGCGGGAGCCGCGCTGGAGCTGCAGTCGGCTCCTTGCAAGGAAGGTTCCTGCTATTAATACCACGGCTATCACAGCAGATAACACTGTAAAAGGCAGCAGCTTGCAGGAAGGCTTAAGTTAGAGTAAACTGAGGAGTACTCTTTGGGTTACAGGGTGGGGCAAAGTCCGCAGGGTGCTCTCCTGTCCCTGCAGCGGGACCGCCCTGCTGTTGGTGCTGCAGTGACACCGACAGGCTGCACTGCCCTGCCCTGGCTGGAAAACAGCAAGGGCCAGGCCCGCACCTGCCTCAAAGCACAGGGACACGATAAAGGTCAGGAAGTGGGAAAAAGAACCTGTTTGTTGACCACACTATGCTGGGATAGATCCTGATCCCTCCAGGGAAGGCGGGTGTCCTGTGAGCTACTGTGAAAGGCAGAGGAGCTCCCCCTGAGAAGTGATGGTGACTGGGACCAGTTCCACCCATCCTGGCAGTGCTCGTGGTGGCAGAGGGATGTTGTTTGTCTCAACCAAGCTTTGAACCCTTGGGAGAAGTGCAGCTCTTCTCTTCATGCACCAGTCTTTCCTGGTCTACATTCAGTTCCTTCCTGCAAAACTGCCCTGTGCAGCAGGCAAGTCAGGGATGGAGAACTTCCTCCCCTGCTTGAGCCCTTTGGAAATGGCTAATTTACTTCAACATAGGGAGAGAAAGGAAGGATAGTGAAACACAGCCGAGCCTGGGCCTCAGGGCCATCTCAGGTTCAGGAGGAAAGGAAAGGACAAAGAGCTCAGAGACCCCCCAGTCTGGCTTTTTGCAGGACCTCAACATATCAAATTGAAACAGGCCTCTTTTTGCCCCTGGCTGTTCCTATAGTTTAAATGCTTTAACCTTTAAAGGTAGCATTCAGGAGCCATGGTACTTAAGTGTTAAAGCTAACTTGGAGGGTATTTTTGCAGAGGGGAAGGAGTTTTACAAGGGCTTTTACCTACCAGACTTGCATTTCATTTCAGCACAGGTCATGTGCAGTGCTGGCTCTGTATATAAGCTGCCCATGGTCCCTCATCTCACCAATTTTCTCAGCCTTGTCCTGAGGAGACCAAGACATTAAGAGCAGAGAAGATTTGAGGTTTCTTTCCCAGTGGTGCTGAGTGCCTGCTGCTCCTTTTAGTCCTGCTGCAGGAGGCAGCAACTCATCTCTAACTGTGCTGCTCTTTGCCCTGGTCTGAAAGATTATTTGAGACACTGGGCAAGAAATGAAGGAAAGCCTTTCCCTATCAAAAACCATCAGAACTCTCCTCAATTTTGTTGATCCCAGTATCTCTAACCACAGACCCTGTGCACTCTCAGAGAAGGCCCTGCACAGCCTTTCTTCCTCTTAAACTTTCTTCTTGTTCTGTTAATTAAGAAAGACCAAATCAGATGTGTCACTTTCTCTTTGCTCATGTAGTTGCTCATCCAGTCCTCTAATTCCCGTTTTTGATCTCCCTGTACTTCTCTCTCATTTCATCTCTCCTATTATTTTCTGTTTCCTTTGTTTGCTCCTATATGTACAGACCTCAGAAAAGGCTCTCTTGACATAATCAGCCTTCTGCCTCTTCCTTCCTGTTGTTTTCTAAACTTTGCTATTTTTCTACATTGAATTGCTTTTCTATTCCACCCATGTGGCTTGAAATGTCTCCTTTCCACAAGCACTATCAGAGGTAGCAGTGGCCTTCTCACAGCCAAGCTAAAAGGGGACCTTTTTCTTCTTACCCTTGAAAATCACATCCTCCCTGGACACAGGTCAGTGCTCCTTTTTTCCAGACCTTCTCAACTACTCATTTCCCTGTCTGATGCTCATGCTTCAGTAATTTATCTTCTGTTCTGCCATTATCCTGGCAGTATCCATGGAATTCTGTCCATCTGCTAAGTTCTACTATGCAATTTTTTTCTGCATATTTTACCTACCAACACTGATCTCTGTAGGTGACACCCCAATCATCCCGCAGCAAGGAAGGAGCTTGTTTTCTGGACAATTCACCCATTAGAGTCTGTTTGCTGAGCCCATTGAGAGGACATTTTCTGGTAAGGACACCTCTACACTAAAAACAACAATCAAGGAGCTTGTTTCATACTCTGATTGTCATTACAATTCTTAGGTTTGGAGTTTGCAAGCCACAGCCTGCATTCCTTAAATAACATGGATACAGCAGAATTTCAGCAGTAATCTCCTTGGACAGGGTAGTCACCAGAAAATATCCTGCCTTGCATGTGAGGGCAGGCTGGGGAGGTGAACATCTCTGTGAGACATTACAAAACCAGTTTTCCAGTATGGCACAGCAGCCAACAGCTTCCCTGTGTTTCCATGACTGTGTGTCACAAAGTGTGTAACTAAGCACACACACTGCACAACCAACCTCAGCCCCACACACCCAACTCCAGGAAAGCCTCCAAGAGCAAATATATTTCAGGTTCTTAGCTAATTCTTCTCCAGCACTAGAAAAGAACATATGATATTTCCACCTAACCAGGTACAACAAGTTATATACTGCCACCAGCACTTCAGCAAAGTGTCTCCTACTCCTCTCATACCCCCATGATTTTACTGTTTATGACTTCTCAGGGCAGAGGAAGCCAAAGCAAGAGATTAACTATATTAGAAACCAAAGTAGGAATTATTAGGAGGGGCTTAATGGCACGTGGACACAGACTGCAGTCAGGTTCCAAAAACCCACAAGACATTCCCCCATTTGTAAGGTGGTGGAGCAGAGGCCACACGTCTGCCTCTTCCTCCAACCAAGAAATGCAGCCAGGACTCACAAGCACATACAGGAGTTAGGACATATGCAAATTGCTTCTGGAATAAAAACAAAGATGTACAAACAGACTTAGAGCAGCCTTATCCCCAGCCAAGTCCTAGGTTAACCAGCCCCCAGCACTCTCCAGATGCCTCTAGACAGCCCTGGAGCCACCAGGCTTTCAGCAAAGAGCAGAGGCTGCCTGATCTCGGCACCCCTGGATGCTCCAGTGCATGAGACACAAGCAAGCCCCACAGCCTTGGCATCCCAAGAAGACACAGCAGCCCAGAAAGGAGAAAAACCTTAAAAATGCATTAACTGTAGAGTTGCATTAGATCACTACTAACAAGCCTAAATAGGTTTTCAAATCAAAGGTGGTTGATTGCATTTTGCCTTGGTTTTCCTCTTCTCCCTTTTTTTTTTTTCCTAAGTAGGTTTTTACAAAATAATCTTTATCTTTCCTAAATTCTTTTACCCTCTCTTTTCCTCTTGCTGGTTAAATCTGGGCTGAGGTTGATTGCTGTAGGACAGAGGTATGTTAGGAAATTTGATGCAAAGGACAAGAAAACAAAAATCAGAGGTATTTGGTCTGAAAAGAGGCTTTGTCCAAGGCATAATTCTTGTGTGTTTAAGGACAGAGTAATAGATTTGGAAGGATAAGTCATATATCTTAGGATTTTCTTTCCTGCCCCCTTTGATTGATTCATTCCAGTCTCTTCAGATCTTTGCCTGTTCCCACAAACCTGGAATCTCAGGATTGTTTGATTAAGTCATGGTTACCATGACAATAAAAGTGCCTCTGGCCAGTTTGACCTTTGACTGGATTCAATTCACTGAGAGAAATGGACAGAGACTATAGAAAAAGCTTCAGCTTCATGTCCACTACTGCATAAAACGGGCTCTCCCGCACTTTGAGAGTGTGAGCTGGCTGCCCTTTTAAAAGTATAAATTGGGCTGGAATGCTTTGGAAAGCATTTCTAAGGTTTTGGTAACCAATTTCTTGAGGAATATCACTTCAGGTATAAAATGCTCACAGTGGTATGGTTGGAGACTTATTTTAAAATGTGGCATTTAGCACAACAAAAGCAAAAGCTGAAATCAGACTTTGCATGTTTGATCAATACCCACAGAATTTAAAAATCATGTCATATCCGTATCCATCAAATATTTTATAGGTATTTGCAAATACCTGGCTCTTTTTAAGTACGTACACATGTATAAAAGCAGATTTCAGACTTAGAGCTCATTTCCTCTGATTGTAGCCCACCCCGCCGCTGCAGGCAGTGTGCTGCTATTTCTCATATAGATAATTATTCCTTTTCAAATACTTTCATTATAAATCCATTTCAGCAAAAATAAGGAGGGGAGGGGTGGAGAAGAGAGAGATTTCAAAATGAAACCTGTTCTGTGATTTGTAAATGGGCCTGACAGAATGAGAGCCGAGTGGCCGTTGCCAGGATTGCCAGATCCCTGTGGGAGAGTACACACGCACATGTGGGGCTCCACTGGTGCTGCACCTCCCTGTGCTGGGCAGCCCCCTTGTTTCACTGCTTCCTCTTTGCAAAGGAGACAAATGCACTCTTTGGTTTAGCTCAGAACAGGAATGAAAGCCAGCTAAAAAGGGGGCTTGCTTCTGGAGCTGCTGGCTCCCCAAGGTGTAGGTGGCAGGAGGAATCAATGGCTCAAGCCATTTGGGAAGAATGGGCTTCTCTGGGCACACCATGGAGAGAGCAGTGAGCAGCCCTTCCTTCCCTGGTATATGCAGCCAAGGTGAATGTTAGCCAATGAAATGGCACAGAGCAAAGCAGAGGGAAGTAAAATAAACCCAAGCACTGTGAAAATGAGGGAAAATGGGTGTCTGAGCTGGGGCAATAGTTGCATTGACCTTACTTGGGTAACAGACAATGCTCATTTAAAAGACAGACCCAAGCAGGCAACTGGAACTTAGAAATTATTTTTCCCTCTTTTTTTTCTTTGATTTGTTGCTCATTTACTGTCATAAAATTCTTCCTTCTTCTCACCTAGTTACCTTGAATTCTGAAGCCATGGGAAATAACTGATGGGGATTATTTGAGCCCTCCCACACAGGCTCTTGGGCGCTGAATCCTTCTGTTTCCATGCTGGCCATCAGGACCATATCCTGTCAAGTTTCAACAAGTTCAGTAGAGAGCTGCCATTGTTACAGGATTTTGGTTCCCAGACCAAGAATTCGAAGAGAGATTTGTCTGGGAGGGAATAGGGAATGGAGGATTTCTTTGTCATTTTTTCCCTTTTCTTTTTTGGTGAAAGACAACAGGGAAAATGTCAAGAAGGAAAATGATCGATCTGAAGAAATCTGTCCCTACTGGAAAAAAACATTTTTGCTTCCAAGAGAAGTCAAAGTAAAATTTTGAAAGGCACTTACCTGACTTTCAAGGAATGTAAACTCCTAGAGATCTTCTGGCTTTGGAAAAATGTGTCTGAATCTTCAATAGTTCATAAATGAAACTCTTTGATTTGGATGAGGATGATTTCCCCTCTGAAGAAATAGCAGGCACCCACCCTACTGGCTTGTTCACCATCCCTTGCTACAAGATGGGAGAACACTAATAAGCACAGAATATGCCTGATCCATCTTGGCCTTTCCCTCTCTTCATTCTTTTGATGCTGAGTGCTTCCAGTTGTGCCAGTCTGTAAACTCTCGGCAGTATTTTGTATTTTCCTTCAGTCTCTTTTTCCCTCTCTGTAAGATTTCACCAGCCTATTAGTGTTAGAATGTGTTTATTAAATCCAGATATCTATTTATCTATTGCTCTATCTTTATGCAGTTCATATACATGTATGTCTGTTGAGGCATGGTCCTGGGTATAATCTTCCATTAGAGTGAAATGTTTACATAAAGGAAACTGAGGAGTTTAGCTATTATAAACCTGGACACTGTCAGTTTACTTACAAGAATGTCACATGCAGCCCATGGCCAACCTTAAATTGAGACCCTATCACATATCTCCTTTCGTATCTGTGCCTTTATGTCTTCACTTGTGACCCATCACAGACTTATTGTGGATTAGTTCAGATGCAACAAGAATCTTAATGTCAGTGAGTAGCACCATTATTAGAAATACACTGTGTCTGTGCAGGGTGAATATCAGACCATTCTTTTTTTTTCTGAGAGTTTACTTATTCCCATAAATTCAGAAAATTATCATGCATTCTGTAACATCTGTGTCTCCCTCAGAAATAACTTCACATACATGAACCAATTTTTTTCCTTATTGAATAAAAAGCTACATGGCAAGCCCTCAGTCCCCATCCATGGAAGGTAAGCAAGGATTTGAGAAGAATTAGAGGAGTAGCAAGGGTTGATAGATGAACCAGATGTATCTACCATATCAAAAGCAATTTGGAAATGCCTGCCTTTTTCTACAAGCTGGATTCTCTGTTCTGGGAAAACAGTTTATTTTTAGATCCAGTAAATAACAAGATGTTGGGTGACCACCAAAGACAGACGCTGTTCTGTTTCAAACCCTGCCAGCTAGCCATACTCATTTCCAGTGCAACTCCTGGCACAATCACAAGCTGGTGTGATTTTAAACATAAGTGTCTGGCTGTGAGCAGCAATGCCTTCAGCTGAGGAGAAGGAAACCCAACCTTTGTCCCTGGTCCCCCTGCTGGAGCCTGCTGATCGCAGGGTGGCTCTCGCTCCCGGCAGCGGTGCTCCTGCCTGCCCACTCCGCAGCCCAGCTCCCTCCTGCCTCACCCCCTGAAAGGCAGCAGAGCTCTAATGACCTCCCGTGCACTTACATCTAACAGATACGTTTTCGAAAACAGAATCAGACCTCACACATCTACGACCACTTTAAAAGGCTTCTCACCACACCTTCTGCTCTCTGTTCTCTACACTCAAGTGGAAGAATGGCACAAAGCCCCCTCTCTTCCCGCCCTTTTCACCCAGTTCCTCCCGACAGCAAGAAAATCTTAGAAGAGCCAAAGGAAAGCTGAAGAAACAACTCTGGGTCCTGTCTGCTCAGGGAACAATTTCCACATCTGGCTTTTGCTGCTGCTAGAGGGCTGGGTGCAGCTTTACTATCACTTCTCCCCCTCTGTGTCCTCTGCTTTCCATGGATCCGTGCGGATTTTGTTTGTTGAGTCAAGCCAGTCAATGGGAGAATCCTTCCATCACCAATGGAAAGAGTTCCAATTTCCAAAGACTGTCCTTCTTTCCATCTGGTGCTCACCCATTCATGAAAAGGGAAAAC
The DNA here is from genome assembly GCA_013399835.1 of Leptocoma aspasia. Lineage (NCBI taxonomy): Eukaryota > Metazoa > Chordata > Aves > Passeriformes > Nectariniidae > Leptocoma > Leptocoma aspasia. The sequence goes on along the minus strand of VXAX01000141.1, from coordinate 239,683 downwards.
AAAACAAAATAAAATAACAATAACGTCACAGAATCTTGGTTCACTTCTTTCTTTGTTACTCGCACCCATCAGTTTTATGGACTATCTTTTAATGAACAGTGTGGGCTGAGTCATGTAAGGACAAATTTGCAGGGATGCATTAGACACACCATGTGTCACAAAAGATGCATGATCAGAGGCTGAAGACAAACACGTGCATTGCTGATGCCTTACTGGGACTGTTCACAATTGCCCTGGTCAATGTGCATAGTCAAAATTGGGCAAGAGCATAAAGACGCTTCACACTAAAATAAACAAAAGCTCTGTGGTAATGAGCCATGATATCCCACCTTAGCTGGTACACCCTTGTACCATCTCTGTAACAGAGAGCTGTGATGATGTCCTATACCTCTGGACACAGAAAGCAAAGCCAAAAGGGCAATTCGGTTCTTAGATAAGTCAGTAATAAAGAGGGAAACTAGTTGGGAGGTTTTAATAATTGATTCAGAAAAGCCATAATCTGATAAAAATAATTTCTTGGATATAAATCCAATCTATGAATTTTTAATTGATAACAGTTTGCTAGGGCAGTGCTCGTGTTGAGATGTTTTACACCAGATCAGGTATCACCTGTCTGCGCCTTTTCCTTGGTGCCATGCCAGGTGTGCAAAGCCAGCAAAGCATCTGCTGGGTGCTCTGTGGAATTCAGTGGGACCACAACCATGTGGCCATGCCCAGAGTCTGGCAGTGCTCTATGACAGCTGAGTTACTGTCCTTTGCTTACTCTAATTGTGACTTCTTCGAATAAATAATTCAATAAGTTATTTTGTGAAAGTAGACCAAAAATACAATCCGTTTACACTCAGCTGGGGGAGCACAGCACACATTTCTCCATGAGCTCCTCTGCTTTGTTACAATCCCCTCCTTCCCAGCAGCCATGTCCAGGGCTCTCTCAGTTCAGCACCACCTGAACCCAAACGGATTCTTGGGATATGGTTTCCCTTTCTCAGATGAAGACCTGAGGTACCAGTTGCTTCTTACAAACCTCATCTTTTCTGCTAATTATTGCCCTCACTTTCACCTCTCTGTTGCTCCTTTTTAGTCATCTTTTCCCTAATACCTCTTTGGTGACTAGAAGAGAACAAAAGCAGAGGAGATGATTCATCCAAACTAAATTGGGGGTTGAACTTTATTCAATTCTGCTTTTTTTTCTGAAACAGAGAAGGGGAAACTGCCAGCAGAGCCTCCTCAACCAGTCCATTCCCTCACTGCCACCCCAAAGCTACTCCCATTTTTCTGTAAGCCGTAAGAGTCACTGTAAAGACGGTGGTGATTTTTCTGTCATCCTGAGCCCAGAGAAAGTCTCTGGCTTGGCTGCATGTAAGGTGGCAAATTTAATTCTCTTCTCTTAACTGCTTCTTCCCTAAATCTATGCTGCCTGCTAATCTCCTGCATCCCTGTAGAAAAGTCACGACTGAAGACTCAAGTTGTCAAAACATCACTTGTCTTTTCCACCAACGCTGGTGGAAGCATGGCTGTGCTGAGCCAGAGTGGAGTTGAACAAGCTTTGAGAAAGTCCCTGTTTCCAATTTAGCACAGCTCCCAGGAGGTATTACATTTCCTGGTGCAGAGCAGAAAACGCTTTGAGATCCTCAAACACAAAGCCTTGTTGTTTTATTCATTTGTACTGCTGAGCAAATTCTCTTTTCGAGGCTTCCAGTGGGGAAATTTCCTCCAGTTTCTCCATAGCAGAGTCCAGATTAAAGCTAGCTTTACCCTTTTAAGGTCTAGAAAGCATGATTTCTTCAAAGACAGCCTTTATTTCCTGTACTCCTGGAAGATCTTTTTAATTGCAAGAAATATTCTCTTCCTAATTACAAAAGCATTTGAGCTCATCCTCTATTCAGTTGTGTTGGCAGAGCCTCTGGAAGAGTTCTCCAACCTGAAACTTCCAAGGAATCTGTTAGGAAATCCACCACAGCTTCCAGATAACACGCTGCCAGCTTTATTAAAAGAGCAATGCTTGAGCAGGCTTGCACTTGCATTGCAGTCATTCTTGGCACTCCTGCAGCCTCCTCCATCCAAGAATTCTGCACCGCTCATTCCACTGGCTGCCACTTCCTACCATCCCCACAATGAACGCACCAAGCACCTCCCAGGATCACCTGGAGCACGTGAGTTTTACAGCACCTCACGAACTGCATTTTTACAAAGCCTCTGATGTCCTGCCCACTCCTCCCCGGGGGGCTGAGCAGAGCAGCAGCAGTCGGAGAGGCTTTGCAGCAGCAGCAGCAGCGTGTGCAGGGTGGCTTCTCATGATCCCAGGACAGCCTCTCTGATGTCCCACACGTTTAACACCACTCTGTCCCCAAGCACTGGGCTACAGTTAACCAATCAGATCCCAAGGTTTTTCTTGAATTTTCCCCAGATTACAACCAGGGCAAGTTTGCTGCTGCTTCAAAACAATGTTTCTCTGATTACAACCTAGGCTGACAATTATAGTGATTTAAACCCTAACTAATTGTAAAGTACTTTGATCATGCTTAGCACAACTTGTGGTTTGTAGGCTGCAAATAGTTGAAAGGAGCTCTTGGGTTCACAATTTCCTTGAATATAAATTATATTTTGATATATAAGGTATGATTTAAATATTAAAATAAAGCTTGTGTTTGTTTTTTCCCTCATCCCATTTCTTCTTTGAATATTATTGCTGGTATGATTTTCCCTCCCTGACCTTAATATTTACCACACAATTTGTTTTAGCTTAAACCTACTTTCCTTGTTCATTTGTTTTATTAAGAATAATTTCATAAAGGTGTTGTGGTTTTGTTTTGGGGTTTTTGTTTTGTTGGTTTGGGGTTTGTTTTTTAGCTGTGAAAGGTTTTATTATGGGCTTTTTTTTCTTGTGCGTTGTTGCTCAGAGAACAACACAAAACAACAATGGGTAAGCAGCACAAATGGCTTTCTCTGGGGCAGAGAGAAGGTATACAGCAACACTTGACTGACTCCAGACAGGGTTACTGGGAAGATCTCTGCAGGTTTTGCAAAAGTCCCAGCAGAAATTTGCACTGCACCAATTCAACCCATGCAGTTTTTGTTAATGTAATATATGGGCAGTGAAACCCCTTTATTCCTCTCTCCTTTCTTTGCATTTTTAAGAGTTTAGGACCCTTGTTTTTACAACAGCAACGAGCTGCATCCGTTGGTTGCAGCAAAAGCTCCTCTAAATGCTCCTAGCCAGGACCTGCACATGGATCTGCACTGCAGGTCACATTTGCCTGCGGCATTCCTTGAGTACAACTAAAAAGTGGTGCAGATGCTGATCCTCTTTAGGGAAATTTTATCTTTCCCTCCGTTGTGTTCTGCTGCTTCTGCCCATTGCTGGCACAAGCCTCCATCCAGGGCAGCCCTGGACCTTTCCCATCTCCAGCCCAGTGCGTGCTTGCTTTGGATGGGGTTGCAGGTATGAGTGGCTGGTTCAAAGGGAGGTGCACATGTTGGCCCCATCCCCGAACTGGCGCCTCTCTGCCTGGGAAACCTGAGAGTTTCTGTCCTTGCTTATGAACCGTGACATCTGCACATTCCTCGGGCGCTGACCCCCGGGGGCCAGAGGTCACCCCAAGGTCAAGCAGTTTCCTCTTTCACCACCAATAGAGACCTTGACTAGAGGTAAATTATGTTGCAGTTTAAGGAAATAATTTGAAACACTCTTGTAATTATAATAAATTTTGCTGTTTACATTTTAATCTTCAACCCTTTCACCCTCTGGTTCTCTTGTTTAAGGAAAAAAAGTGGGGAATTACATATTTAACAGAAAAATTCCTGCCATGGTGGACAGTTGAATAAATAGATGAAGTTCCAATAGCACAACAGCTCCGAGGTCTTTGTCTGTCTTCAGCATGAGCAGGCACTTTTTTAAGTGCAAAATCTACTTACTCTTCAGATAAGTATGTTCATGCAGCAAGAATGGAAACATAATATTGTGTCAGGAATGTCACGTGATTCCCAATTCTCCATGTTGAGTAACTGTAAAGTTTTCCAAGAAGAAAAATCTCGAGCACCTTACTCAGGCAAAATTCCAGTTGACGCCAATGAAATTTTACAGTAAAACAGATTTTGACTCATGGCTATAGCAAGAGCAGCTGTTTTCCTGAGCATACATTGTCATTTGATCATTTTCTCTTGCAGCTCACAAGTGCTGATGGGCTTGAAAAACCTTTCTTTCAAAGGAAAATGATCAAATAATCACAATAAAGTCCTGTTTCTTTTCAGCTAGGTACCATTGTTCCATCTGATATTTTAAAACAAGACCCTGGACGTGTGCAACAATTCCTCATTTATCCAATACATGCTGTCATCTGAAAACTAAATTTAGAGCAACAAAAGGAAGAAGCAGAGCAATTACAGCAGTAAGGTCTGTGGTGATGTTCAGAGTTGAAAGAATGAACACTTGAGGAAAGCAGAGAAAACAACAAAACTACTTGGCACAAACAAACACACAGGGCTTTCCCTACAAGGATATCTGAACTTTGTGCCAATCACTACTCTGAAAGAGAATCTACTCAAGTTCCACCTGTAGGTGTGGGGGGTGTTTGCAATCCTGCCTCACTCCAAGGACCCTGTTCGTGTGCTCCTATAGCATAAGCACAACACAGCAAGGGCAAGGAAGCAAACAGAGCAAGTGCAGTTGAGATCTGCACTCCATAATCCGTGTTCTATCCCACATGAGATGTGTGTCTGAGGGCAGGCAAGTTCGCTTCTCTGCTGTAGAAACACCTGCAAAGGAGATACAACAATCACCTGCATAAAATGCCTTGAGATTTACAATTGCGAGCTGCTACTCTGAGCAACATTGTGTCTTGTGTCTATTATTGCAGAGTCCACGTGTTTTGAGAACCTCGGATAACAACAGCTCATTGAGTGATAAACATTGTGTTTAACAAAGGAAAAAAAGAAACACAGAGAAATAACACAGGCTAAAGGCACTCACTCACCAGCAAGCAGAGAGGAACCTGCAGCAAGGAACAGTCAGAATAAAGAGAGGTGGCCTGGACCTGCCAAACTTAAAACCTGACCCCCGTGCAGTGGGGCTTTCTATGAAAGAGTTCCTATAATGGGAGGCTCCGTGCAGTTGGGTAAGTGCTAAGGGGCTTTGCCTGCCGTAATGAATAGCTCACTAACACCAGGTGATCCTGAAGCGTAGGCAAGATAAGGCACAACACAGCTTACAGGGAAGAGAAAAGAGAGTATAAGGAATCCCTGACCAATCAATTTTTTTGATCTTCACGTACTCGCTCCTGGGCTGGCCTGTGTGAATGAATGGTCTCTGCCACAGGAAGCTCCTGCCTGTCAGTGCAGCTCTCTGCAGGGGCAGGGCCAAGGGGCTGCTTCAGTTCGTCCCCTCCCCAAGCACAGCCCTGGCTGCCTCACTGCTGCTCCCTCCCCACACCAAATTCTGTGAGCTGTGCAAGTGATGCACACGTGGGGAGCTGTCCCTCTGTCCTCAAATGAAATAACTTCTGGCCTGAAGGGGTATAACAGTGGCAGAGAGCAAGAGTGGACCTCTTCCTCTGCAAGAGGATGAGAGTAAGGTGTCTCTTCTCTGCTGGAGAGCACAGGGAACAGCAAGACACTGCTCTGAAATGTGGCATGATTCTGTAGCCAGTGAGTGCCACCTTTGTGTTGGCAAGACATGATCTAAGTCTCTCTATCATTTCTTTTTCATCCTGGACTGCCCTTCTCTGGCCACTTGGAACAGGCTACCAATGCCTTGGTCTCTTGTCTTACCAGAAAAAAAGAATCATCTTGTAGCAAGTACTGAGGATGGTGTTTGAGTAGACACTCTCCTTTGAGAGACACAGGCAGCCTCCTCAACGACAACTGTTTTGTCCGAAAGTGCAGTTCCAATCCTCCCACTGATCCACATCAATGATTTTAACAGGAGATACTGTTGGCTGGGTAGGAGCTGGAAGCTCTCCAGACCTCTGTTCTGGACTTTAGCGGAAAATCTGTTTCTTTAGCACTCTGGTGTACTTTTTGTGCTGCACTGACAGCCTGACAGTGTAATTCTACCTGCATTCAAAATCAGCAGCTCAAGTCTCACTGCTTTCAGATGGAAACTGTTCCAAGCTCTTAATCTTAATTAAGTGTCCAAATTAGAAATTAATCAGCCTTCCATGTTCAAAGAGTTGGAAACAGTGATACTCTGTGTCTTCTTAAAACATGACAAATGAACCGTTTCTAAACACAGTGTATAAAACAAACCTGTACAGAAAAGCATTGAGCTGGTACACAGGCAGTAAAATAGAAACTCCTCTCCATTGGACAGTACTGCTAAATCTGGTCAGTTCCCAGACCTGGCATTACTGACAGTCTGTGCAGAGTATGGGAAATGAAACTTGGCTTTTGCAGTCCTCACTTTCCATTCATAATGCCCATCTGTTGCTGAGAGATTTCTGAAAAGCAAACTCCATTTCTCAGTGTAGAGGATGTCCCAGTAATAGCTGAAATATGACTACAGGGACTGAGAGGTGTTTCCCCATCTTCAGTTTCAATGATTACATTAAAATAAAACAGTCTCTTGATTTGGGACAAACCTAAGTAGATTACTCTTTTGGTGTACCGTGGCCTAAGTTCCTCTGATGATAGGATATCACAGAAATCATGCAGGAGTTTCCAAGGAGTAGCAAATATCTGTCATTCCTATCAGTAGTACTCAGAAAACTCAGCAGCAGTGCTGATCCAGAGTCCCACTGCACAGATGTGCATCAGTGGAAACACTATCAGACTCTTCATAAAAATGAAATATGCTTTATTGTTTTAACTCCTTTGAGGTTTTGGGAAACAATGTCAAGAAAAAAAAGGCAAGTGAAAACCTGTCAATAGGCTGGGTCACATTTTTGTCCAGCCTTGGGCTGGACTCAGAATCCAGCCTTGGAATGGACTCAGAATTTGACTGAGATGGTGTCTCAGTCAAATTCTAGAGACGTATTTCTCTGGGAATTCAGCCACGGGACTCCTGTCCTGCATTAGCTGCAAACATGAGACAAAAGGATATAACTGAAATCCAAGAAGCCTGGACTATGGACACGCCAGATTAAGAAAGCATCAGGGTACTGTGATCATTGGCAATCTCAGTGTCAAGTGCTAAGAACATGTGTTTAAGCAGATTCATGTCCTGAGGATCCTCTCATTTATTTTTCTGTTGACCAAGATACAGTTTATAAGATTCATGATCAAAACTTCAGCTCCCTTTTCCATCTTCTCTCCAGAGAGCTGTATGTCCCTCACACAGCTAACCAGCTGGCATGGATGTGACCAGCAGAGACCAAGATGTTTGCTTTTCCCAGGAACATATAAGTACAGGACAGATCAGGGTAAGACATGTCTGTGGTTTTATTCTCCAAGAAGGAAGCAAATGTCCCAGTGACAGACTCACAGGAACCCAGTATTACTCAGAGCATTTTCTCTTTTTACATGTAAACATAATGATAATGCACGACCAAGTTGTAGTCATATCACAATAGGGATGTTCCCCCATGGGGAGATGGATGGAGGGGCAGAAGGACAGATGTGGAAACATTCCCCTCAGAACCTTTCTAACCAGCTGAGCCATGTCCAAAGTGCCAGTGATGGCTGTACAGCACAGGAAAAGGCAAACGGACCTTCACTCCAAGAAGTACCCAAGTTCTTTCCCTTTCTTAGCAGAATGATTTTAGAAACCTGTTCCTTCCCTATCTGGAGATATCTGAAGTCTTTATTTTCCATATCATTGTATGAAAGTGTTTAGGTTGGTCTGGAGAATACCTCCATCCCCCCTTTCTGATCATTTGTTCTCTTCTCTTCCCTCCCCTAGTTTTAGTTCCTTTCTTACAATTGATTACTATATCTCCAGCTTTCCTTTTAGTTTAGTGATTAGAAGTCTAACAGAGAGGGTTTTGCATCACAGAGTCAAAGACTCAATTTCATTCATTCTAGCTACTTTATCTTTCTTGAAATAGCAAAGCTAGCTATTAAAATATTTTGGTGGACATTCAAACAAAACTCAGCTGGAACTTAGGTATTCCTGTGGATCACAGCAGAGCATGGTGAGGAGGGAATGGAGAGAGCAGCTGATTCTTCTTTCTAAGCTCCAGATTTCTGTCAGTGTCTGGTACTCAGATGGGAAGCTAAATATGCTGCCTGCTCTCAATATGTTGTCATGATCAGCTGCAAAGGAAAAACTGGTTGTGTTGGGATCAACTCCTTGCCTGAGCTTTAAAGAAGTCCTAGGAGTGGGAATGGTTGGTCTCAGCCAGCATTCGAAGGAAAACCAGAGCACAGGGAGAACTCTCTGGCACAGAGCAGCTGAGCTGACACACTTCATGTTTGCTTCTGCCTGACTCCAAATGGACCCTCAGCTGCTCAGCCAAGGCTGCCTGCAGCAGTAAAAGGGCTCTAACCCCTGTGGTGCTTGTACAGGATAAACTTTGCCCACTCTCTGCTTTATCGAAACAGCTATTCCTCTCCCAAATGAGTGCAAGCTGCTTGGGCTCTGACATTTCTCTCACTTACCCTTCCTGCAAGACACACAGTTCAGGAACCCACTTCTGCTTCTGTTCAGGCAGTGCAGATTATTCATGTCTCTGTTGTCTGACTTAACCTTTTTCAGCTCCTGTATCCCCATCAAATGCAGAACTTTTGTTCTGTTGTGTATGACAGTGCTGTGGGGAGCTAGCATGTCCTCATGCACTTGACATCTAAAGGAGAGACCTGCAAATTTTCATAGGAACTGAAAAAACCATGGTAGAGAAAAGAAGGATTTCAGTCACATCTCACATACAAGGGTTGCCTTACAATGGCCATGCAAAGCACCTGGCACCAGAAGCCCCCACCCCATCCACTGCTGGGAGGCACAGTGGCAATGTGGGAACAGTGGAAATCTCACCGGGACAGATATTTATGTGAGTGACCTGTTCAGCCAGTGAAATCATTTTGAACAACAAGACAGCTTTTTTCAGTCTGAAGAAATCGGTACGTTCACCCCAGCCATTATTTATTTTACAAGTGTCCTGCATATAATGAAAGGAACAATCTTTCTTACCATCTGCCTTGCTGAAAGGCACATTTTGTGTGTTGAACAGTTTCAGAGAGCTAATGGCAAAGTGCACATTACTAGCCCAGCAGTGAAAGCATTTGTAAACATCATCATCATCAAAGAGGCCTAGAGCTGCAAAGGCTGTTTTTTGCCTTGTGAGTTTATGTCTGTAAATGACTAATTGGTAAAGTTTTATCTGCAGAAGGTGGTTGGTGGTGGAAGATATTTACAAGAAAGAAAAGCAGGAAATAATTCATCTTGAGAAGCTGAATCTAATCTGGGATGTTCATGAATTAAAATGAGCTTTAAAAATGGGTCTATTTTCTTTTTTACAAATGTATAAAAATATAATTTTATTTTTCATGAAATGAGAAATAGGAATGGACAGCCAGAGGGTGTAAAAAAACTGGAAAATGGGTGAGAGTGACACCATATGTCTCTGTCATTTAGATCATGCAGAAGACACCAGACAGGAGTGTTTTGAGATGGACAAGCTGAGCACTTGCACCCACTTGCTGCACTTGCCATTAATTTATTAAAGCCAAAGAAGATACCACATTTTGAGGGAAACAACAGCTTCACTGTGGAAATAACCGCTTAGATTTTGTTGCATTATTTAGTACAACCTCCAAATATTCTTCTTCTTTGAAACAAAACAAAAAATGAAGAAAAAGGTATTGCAGGCTGGAGAGCAATATTTTCCTTTAGTTGTTAAAGTCATTTCAGGTGAGCTTGGTGTTTAGTCTCCACTGCAGGAAATATTGCTCTACCTGTCTGGAATAGTTCTTATCAGGAAAATAATGTCACTACCTCTGCTGAAAAATCAAGAGGTGACTCTTTAAAACAGTTATACAACCTTCAAAAAGTACCCAAAATAAAGGAACAACAAGGATGCTGGAATCCCCGTTAGATAAAGGCCCTCCTAGGCTTTCATTGGGTTATGGATGTGTTTAACTAATAGAAAACATTGCCCAGTCTGATTCCTGTCCTAGAAGCAAAATAGGGATTATTTAGTATCAGGAGTGATTAATGTCATTTACTTACCCATTTTGTTATAGCTGTTACTGAATTTAAAATGCTACTCGCAAATTAAATATTTTACAACCATTTTGCTCCTAATTAGTTGCAGATCACAGATTTCCTTTAAACATAATGGCTATTTAGGTGGTGGAGTTTGCAATGCACATTGTTTTTTTACAATCACTTCTGACATTTTGAGAATTTGTTTAATTTTGATTAATTTCAGTTAAATTAGATGAGAGTGTACAATCTCTTTGGAATGGTCTGTTGTTTCAAAGTGTGGTTTAAGTGCACAACATCCTTTAGCTATTAATTTGCACACTTTGCCATATACATGTTGGACTTCAAGAGTCTGAATTAATGTAGCTTAAAGAGATGTTATCTTAATTGTTATTTGGATCAGGATAGTTTAACGTACCCTTAATAAAAACAAATATCCTGTCACATAATGACCCTAAACTTTTTAGGGATTTCTTTTGATGATATCTTTTAATAAAAAGGTTGATTTGAATGAGAAATGGTGAAGTAGAGAGTGTACATCCTCTATATGAGCAGCAGAGAAAAGCTGTTTTCTTTTTTCCAGCTGCTAATGAATAGCAATTTTAGGATGCCAGGGACTTCTGAAGGTTGTGCTGAAGCCAAGGTAGGTCTGCCAAGAGACAGGTAAAAGTAGTAAACAAATTTGATACTCTATTTGAGTCTTGTCCTGTTAGAACAAAGTTTATGTGTGTATTTGGAACAAACCTTAATAGTTTGTTTAAAATGTCATCAAGGTGTTCTTATTGTGTGGTGGTTTTTTTGTTTTGTTTTTGTCTTCTTTTATTTTGTTTTTGTTTAAATCACAGTTGTTCTACACCTTTATCATCTTAAAAGTTTACATGGCAAAGAGAAAAACTGTCTGGGCAGGAACATAATGATGACTGAAGTTTCCACTGTCAGGTCTTAACAGAGAAAATTTTCTCTTGAATTCTGGACTTTTAAAAGGATTTTGGTGGTGTTCACAGCATCAAAGTAGTTTCCTTGTGCTATCTCTGGTTTCTGCCACAAAGGCACCTCTTCACTGGTGATATTAAATCAAGTATTTAGAAGAATTGCTAAACTGATTCTGCCCTGAGAATCTCTAGTTCCCTGTTAATATTGTCCACACAAAAATCAAAGCTTCCTTGAAGGTAGTGCTAATTCTTCCCAGTATTAATCTGCCTGGTGGAATTGCCTAGTCACGAAATCCTTCAAACCTCCTCTGACCATTTGAGTAGCTGCTGTCCCTTCCTCCCCTTCCTGCAGCAGCTCTGCCATGTGACAACCTTTGCCCACCTCAAACCGTGTGTGATGTGCTACAGCAGCCACGCACAGGCTACATTTGCCCCTTCCTTCCCAAATTCAAACATTTGCTCCCTGATCATCCAAATATTGATTTAAACAGTCTTTGATGTTATTTGGGGAAAAGCATTTGAATGTTTTAAATGTGGACTCAGCCCACTACAAGGAATACTCAGAGGATTGAGACAAACAGGGACCCTTTGCACTCTGTTAGCTAATGTCTTATTCCCTGCAGCATTTGCTAAAATCATTTAGTCACAAAGATAACAGTGTGGATAAGGAATATTTTTAAATGTTTTGAAAAGACACTGTTATCTGTTTGATCTTAACAGATGACTTCTACAATCTGAATTCCATCTCTACAATAGAAAAAGCTCCTATTCTGTAAGAGAGTGTTTATAGAGCACCATACGTATCTGAATTTGTCCTGGGTTTGGTCACAGGCTCTTGACCAGTTTGAGCTCTGATTGAAAAATTAGTTCTTCTTGTGGGTTGTTATTTTCCAGGTACAGATTTCAATTAGCACAAAGAAGCTCTCATTCTCACATAAATGTTCCCAGCTCCAGATTGGTATATTTAACCAGGACTTCCCAGCTCCTAGGTGTATAAACACCAAAATTTCATTGCTATTTTTCCCCCATTGACATGAAAGGCAAACATAAACATGCTCAGGAGCTAGCAGTGTTAACTGAAATATTTCTAAAGGGTCTTTTACACCTAAAGCACCCTCCACTTTCCTGTGATTAAATGCACAATGTATGTGAGATATGAAACAAAGAAATTCTGTAATTACAAAGATCATTTCTCAGGGCTTGTTAATTCATTTATTTTCATTTTCCCTCTTGTGCCAATAAAGTCTTCCTTAACTAATTCAGCATCTTTCATTACAGGTGATGAGGAATACTAAATTATAGGTGCTCTCTTTGGTTAACCAGAGGTGCCTGGAAACTGGGTGTGAACTTATAAGTGGTATTTTAAATATAACTGAATCATTAATCCTTGATGTACTTGAATAACTGGCACACAATTTGAGAATAAATAATTTAGCAAAATGCTAGTAATTATTGTTTTGGATTTGTGAGCAGAGCAAACCACACAAGTTGTAAGGGAAGGGGAAATTTATCTTGAAACAAAGTTTTTATTAAACATTGTTTAAAATTAAGCTTCACTGGTGCTAGTGAGGAATACAAAGATTAAATTTAACTTTGGAAGCATTCACTAGGTCTGGAAGCTTAAAACAAAGTTATATTGGTTAAGAGCTAAAAGCAATGGAAATGAGGTTTTCAATTCAGTTGCAGACTGCAATTCAGTAGCAAGCCAAGCAAAGCTGTGAACATTTCTATCTGCAGTTTTCTACTTTGTTTTGAAAGGACAGTTTATGAGATAGTCCAGCTAAGATCACAGCCACATGTTCACCCCTCTAAAACACCTAAATTTAAGCTGAAGCTTCATGAGCCCTTTAAACTAAACTGTTTGATAACCAAACCATAATTTCATAATTCCATTTATATAGATTAGCTCCTTTTAAATATACCAAGTGCATCTGCACAAATGTTTACTGGTGGCATTTTAGAGTTAGAAAAGGGGAGGCTGATTTCAAAAATTAGCAGAGAAACAAAAAGCTCTGCCCAGAGACTGTTCTGATACCTCAACAAACACAGAAGTATCTTCATGTTAAGCACCTATTTTACAGCTACCAAAGAAAGAGAAAACCTTTATAATTATTTCTTTCCATATTAAATTCTTAACTCAGAAGTGAGATGTGACCCTTAGATAAATCTCCCATAATACCTCACTGATTCCTCCCGTTTGGTCAGGACTAACAGAATCATATTAACTGGCAATTCTGCTTGGGGGTGGGAAAGAGGTGGGTTTTTCTTCAGTTACTTTTCTTGAATGTCAAACAGATTAGTGCCCTAAAATGCCTGGGAGATAAATATGCTGCAGTTTTCAAACAAATGAAATTCCAAAATAGATTGTTAAGGTGAATTCAGTGAATGAAGGAAAGAACTATCCTTTTTTTTTCATGCTCTCTGAACTGCAAGTCGTTTGCTTTATTTTATTTTAGGCTGGTGTTGAGGGTTTTTTAAACTATTTGGGGAAAAAACCCTAAGAAACAGATTTGGAAAGAAGGAAAGAACTGAATCCTATGATTCTGCTTCTGATTAAATTTTGTGGACTGTCTTATTTTAAAAAATAAATAAAATAAAATAATATGAATGTTCTTCTTGACACTAAAACAAAGAGTACAGTCCTGAAACACTGGGAGTGTAGGTTTTGTAGCTGTAGTGCTCTCCTAAAACAATGCCTCAAATCCGTCACAGCCCAGCTCCCTCCTCTCCCTGCCTGTCTGAAAGCACATTTTAACTGTTTGGTAAATCAAAATGACCTTTTTAATTTTGTTCCAAAAAGAGCTTAAAATACAAACACACAGAATTTTGGAGATGAGCATGTCCTAGGGATTTTAGAAAGGCATTTTATTTTGCAAGTATTTTGTTTTAAAATGTACGTACAAAAGCTTGTAGAATGTTGAAAGGATGAACTCCCTGAAATTATCTAATAATGAAAAAGGTTCTTTCTATTTAAAACCTTGTTTGTTACTAAAAAACACCGTTTCCTAAAGAGATATTGTCCTGGAAAATTTCCTACTGCATATTCTGGACAAGATAGAAATAAGTGTTGCACATTAGCATGAATTAATACAAAATGTTTGGGCAATTTGCTGTAATAAAATCATTAAATAAAATTAGTAAGCATTTGAACTAGGATTTAAATAAAAACTTTGAACTAGGATTTTTGCACCAAACTGTGTATTAAAACATGCTTTTAAAATCTGATAGTGAATATTAGATTTAAAAATAATTTAAAATACTTTTCATGGGTTTTTTTTTCCACGTACAGCTCCACTTAAATTATGTCATTCAAAGTAGTGCACTTTTGAACCACTAAACTCATTCTTAAGTTAGTGTTACACTGATAAACTAATTTCAAACAAATGTTACTCAGTGCCAACACACAATTTCAACAAGAAGAAGAATTACAACAACAAATACCAAACAAACTATTTGACTGCTTGAGCCTCTGTGAAATCTGAGAAAGGTGGATTTCTCAAATAATTATTATAGGAACTTCGGGTTGTTTGTTCATTTGGAGCTTTTTTCTGTTTGATGCAGACCTTTTACTGATTAAACACTTTCAAGTTAGGTTTTGGTTTTAAATTCTAGATTAAAATGAAGCTTCAAGGCACAGCTATGAATTTTCTTTTAAATGATGACTCAAAATTACTTGCTTTCTAAGGAGAGAACATAACTATTGGCTTTTATACCCATGCCAAACCCCTGCAGTATTTCTTTGAGCTAACCTTTATCCCCTTTCTGGACCTGTATTGGTCTCTGCTAGAAAGCAAGTCAGCTGTAATTACTTACAGGTGAGTTATTCCATCCTAATGAAATAGCTCTATGAAAACGATGTTATTGAATTGAAATGTAGATGGCAGAAACACATTGATTTATTTTGCATGGATTTTTAAATGCTTAACAATCGTTCCCTCTCCCCTCAGTGCTAAAGAAATTAAGATCCAGCAGAGAGAGAAGTGAATGTGAAGTTCACTTGTAACTTAGACTGGTATCATTTTTGCACAATTTGGGGACAGAATGAAAAATAAACTCGGCTTAATAGTTTCCTAAAAAAGTGTCTCAATTTATTTTATTTCAAAAAGCCCAGTGCTGGTCACAGTGAGGCACAACACACTTTCACTCTTACCTTCATCCTGACATTAACTGAAAGATGAATTTGTTTACTCTGTTGTGCTTTTTCAAAAAGTGTGGATAACTCCACCCATAACCCTACAACTTCCCACTCACAGAGTCCTTTTTAAC
This sequence comes from Leptocoma aspasia, assembly GCA_013399835.1. Taxonomy (NCBI): domain Eukaryota; kingdom Metazoa; phylum Chordata; class Aves; order Passeriformes; family Nectariniidae; genus Leptocoma; species Leptocoma aspasia. The sequence continues at coordinate 224,410 of VXAX01000141.1, read as the reverse complement.
CTTTTAAGCACTGCTTCTGACCCTCCATCCTCCCTTCCACTGGACCAGGCATTTTCAAACCGCATCCATTTTTATTGACCAGAACCACACTGAAACCTCCAGCTCCCAACTGCAGCCCCCTCTGAAAGTGTCCCCAACAGCTGTAAAAATAGGGGCTCTTTCCACACCAGCCTGACACAGCCCTGGTTTGGCAAAGGGAACCAACTGCCCCCTGCATTTGTCTGCAGGGAGGGATGGCTCTTCTGGGGCTCTTTTTTCCCTCTCTCTTCCTATATAGGTATATGTGTGTGTGTGTGTATATATATATATACATGTGTAATTATTTTTTTGTGGGAGGGGGGACAGGATTTTGTTTTGTTTTTACAGCAGCCATCCAGAGCCCTGGGTATTGATTTTCGGGCACATGAAAGGGATTTTTTACAGGCCTTCCCTGTGGAAGGGAGCAGCAGTAAAAGGTGATACCACCCACTCCGAAGGAATGCTGTGCATGCAATTAGGAGCAAGCTCCCAGCCAGGGGGTTAGAATTCAAAGCAAGGGAAAAGCTCCCCACCTCCCACAAACAACAAATCCATTAAAACTACCAAAACCATCAATACTAATCAATGCATCCAGGGGCCATTAACCATTTCGGTGCTCGGGGTTTTTCCCCCTCGGTCCTTCACACTCCTCCTTCCACGGCTCCGTAGTCGCGGGGGCTGCACCCCTGTGCTGAACCCCCCCACTTTTGGCTCGCTGGCGGATGGTTTGACCACTTTTCCCCGCTCCCGGAGCCGTCCGGGCACTGCCGGCGCTGCAGCAGCCTCATTAAATACCATTAAGTGCCACTGACTTCAAAGGGCTGGTCNGGGGGGAGAAGAAAATGTGAGCCGAGAAGCACAATGCCCCTCTTTCCTGTAGCGGGGATGTGTGCCGGGGTTTGGGCTAGAGACGGCTTTAACTGCGGGTCCGCAGCCGCCGTGGGATCCGGGGGCAAAAGCACATCAATGTAAAACCGATGGAATTAAACTGATTTTTGCATTAGCTGCGTCCCCTTTTTT
>VXAX01000141.1:189885-211246 GCA_013399835.1 Leptocoma aspasia | reverse complement strand
TTTTTTTTTTTTTTTTTTCCGTCAGACAGCAGAGTGCTGGTAAACACCATGCAGAAAAGCCGTATTGTGGGGTTACAAAGTCTGGGCTGTTTAAGGAGCTCTGTCATTCCTTTTAATGGAGCTCACTGACGCAGATCTGGGTTCTGCCAGCCGAGGAAATATTGCTGCTGAGAAAAGGGTTATTGAAACCCACAAACTAAATATTATTAACAAGAATCAAATGGCAGGACATTCTGGAGTGTAATCCCTCCTGATTTCAGGAGAAGGGGAACGTATTGGTAAGTGGCTGTGGGTGACAGAATCCCTGAGCTCAGTGGGTGAAACACACTTGGGAAGGTGATATTTTTCAGAGAGGATTATCAACCCTTACTCTCTGGAGTCTCACACTTGGACAAGTTGACTCTTGCATGGAAGCAAGAATCCCCTTTTTCTCTGGACAGATTTGTACAAACTTGCTAGATAGACTTAAGGAGCCAGGACTGGAATGCTAAGAATTTTCTCTCTCTTAAAAAAAAAATTAAAAAGGCAACACTTCCCAGTTTTAAAACAATGATAAAATTATTAAATAGGATGGAAAACGCTAAATCAGCTTTCAGCCTACAGCTGTTTAAAGTGTTTGCTTTGACCTTTGGTGAGAGTGTCAATTCTGCTGCAGAAAATATATTGTAAACTATATAATGTATTTAATTGCAAGATGTCTTTTAAATGGTCTCCTTTCCTCAGGCTAGAGAACTGGCTGTGACCAGGGAAACAAGGCTGGACTGTGCCCTTCTATGTTTTGTGAGATTGTAACTGAGATGAAAATTTAAAAAAACCTGCTTGCCCCAGTGGCATCTTTAACCACAAGAGAAATAAACAAACAAAACAGCAACAAAGGGAAGGAGAGATGCTCCCTAAGCTAAACCAGGGAAGGCAAGGTCTGATCTCACAAAAAGCAGAGGCCTCTCAGCTCCAGAGACTCAGCTCACTACTTTATTTATCCCAAGGCTTCATCATAAGGACACTTCAGTCTATTTGTCTCCTAACATCAGAAGCAGGGGACTTAAACACATAGCAAAGGCTCCACTACAGTAAGATTCCCTCACATGCACGGCCAAAAAAAGAGCTTCCATTATTGAGCAACATATAAAGTGTTATTTCCATACTAGTCTGGGTGACATTTCCATTTAGTTTCTATAACTGTGATTAAAGGCAAGAGAGGTTTCTAAACATATCTAGAGATGCTGAGCCTCACAGTGTATAAATAGCATGCATTTCATAATCTCGTGTTTAAACGTTTATTTTAAAATAACCCCCATATACATTCCAGAGAGTCTCCCTGCTATAGGACATAGTGCAACCAGGCTTTGCATATCGTTTGCAAACTAGGTGGAATACTACTGGAATACTATTGAAGGCTGATTCAGTCTTTATTTTTCCTGTTTTGTTAAAAAAAAAAAAAAAGGACAATGTGTGGGGAGGCCTGTGCCAATACACCACTTAGAGATAAGGACATTTTTGAGACACATCTAAGCTCTCAGCACAGGTCCAGAAACATTAAGTAACTTAATTGCATTTGCTTGGAACTTGTGGCTGACGTTTCTAATTACATCCCTTACCCTCCCCTGCCAGTTGTAGCTTCTGCAGCTACTGAAGTATTTAAGTTGTGAGGAAGTTGTCAAATCGTGCTTTCCCCCACACTATCCACACATCAGTAACATCACTTCATGTGCAGATTGTGTGTTTCCACTGTAAGCTTGCCAGTAGGTTTGTCTCTTGGACCACTGGAGAAGTTAAATTGTGTGTATTATGTCCTAAGTCTTGTTTGAGATAACATCGAGGCTGAAGAGTGGAAAAGACATGGTAAACAATAAACAAAATAGACTGGACGGGAATAGATGGAAAGGTAAGGCTGAGCCTAGTTGCATCTTTTTTTATGTTCTCAGTCCAACTGGATGTCTAGGTTGCAGGGATTGTTGAAAAGCAATGGCAGGATTAAACTTGAGGTTTTGCCAAGGTAACAGGAATACAGAAGTTTGATAAAACTCAATTCTGAGCTGCTTTCAGCAATCTCTGTGAATGTGGCCTTTTAATTAGTGTGAGCAAAGATTTAATATAAATAAATAATGTGGAAAAAAGATCTCTGTTTTCTTCCACAAGCATCACAAAGGATGGGGAGAAGGAGGGGTTGGGACAGATTGGAGATTTTGATTATTGGGCATTAGAAAAAAACAAACACTGAATGGAGCTTGCCTAAGTTCCTTTTTCTTTGGCAAGTGAGGCAGCATCAAAGAGGATGCAGGGCTGCCTCACACCAGCATGCCAAAAGCCAGGGACTTCTAATGGCAAAGACCAGATCAGTGTGGCATGGATATATTAGCCAGGAATCCATGAATTAGGGGATTGTCCCTTCATTACACTCCAATTTGATCCACTGGAAAGAAGACTGAGGAAAGAGAAGCTTAATGTGTCAAAATCATGACCTGGTTTAGGATGGCCTGGGAGTGAAATTTCCTTCCCCTTCCTTTGGGCTCTCAAGTGTTCCTACGTGACAAATGTGCTGGGGCAGGTTAATTGGGAGCCAGAGTGCAGAGGAAGAGTCTAGTTGGCAAAGCACCCCTGAAGCTGGAGGTGTCTCAGCCTTTCCCTGGGAGTAATTTCTGTGGCTGTTAGTGTGTTCAACACTAAGCCAGCCCCAGCTGAAGATTGTGCCTTCCAGCCTTGGACAGAAAAGGTGCTGGGGAGGGGGAAGAGAAGAAAAAGCCAAACAAAACAAGCTAGGGCAAAACACGCGTGCGTCTCCAAACACTGTTTAACCTGTGTGCATAAATGTGAAGTCAGTGCTGGAGAGCCAGCCCTGGAGAGCCTGTTTTGCTTTCTAATTTTTGGTGTGTACTTAATCCCGTGATTTCCAATGAAGGGAGGGATATTTAAAACACTGGGCTCTCCAAGTAGGACAGCCCTAGAAAGGAAGTTCTCTGAGGGCTTGATGCCTGTTACTAAGAGGCTCAAAATACAACTATCAGTTAATCAAATAAATAGCACTTCCCAGCCTCTGACAGCTAGGCAGCTAATTGACTGAGGCTATTTATAAAGGAGAAAAATTTACACAGAAGAAAGTGAGAACTGGGGATGCAGGTACAGAAACCTGGATAAAATCCATACTGGAGTTAAATGTGTCCTGGGAGAAAGGGGTAGTGCCTGTGTACGCATTCTGTGGGTCAGAGATTTACTCCATTCCCGCATCCCCACTCTCCCAGGAGCACATGGTGCTGTGATCCATAGGGCAGTGCACTGCTTTCTAACTTTTTACCCCTTCCCCATTTGCAGGCATGGAATGAAGCTCCCTCCAGTCACCTGCTGCAAGACACATTATCCAGCTTCCTAACCTTAAGGATGAGACCCTATCAATATTGCCTCTGCTTTTGTGATCAGGGTAGTAGTGCAATATTGCTTATAGGGTCTTTTCTTTTGAGGGTTATTCTTCATGGAGAGAAGAAAGCCACAGCAGGAAAAAAAATAATCCCATATGCCCACCAAGTTAAGGGAAAAGTTGTGAAATGCTGAGTGTTGTTAGATAGGCGAGTAATTGTACAGAGATGTTACTTGTGACAAATAATCGTGCTATTCTGGTGACTCAGGTTGTGAGTAATGGGCATATTTTTGATGCTATCACATAGGATTCAAAACGGCTTTGTGTTTAAAACACAAGCAGTGATTGAAACCAGAGAAACCCATCATGGCTCCTTTTTAAAATAGTGAGTTCTGAGACCTTTGAAGGGTTGTCTATATTACATACTGATGTAAACACCCACCAAAGGATGGGAGGAGATACATAGCCATACTTGCTGTTTCTGTGCCTGATCCCAGCCCGAAAACCAGTGTGGTGCAAAGCAGAGCACAGCACAAAGAGGCCGAGGCTCTAATCCCAGTAACCTCTGCGAAACAAAGCTCATGCCTCTGCCCGGCGAGTGCGGCCCGCCGGGCTCCGCGCACCGGGGCTATTCCAGGGTCGGGCGGCGCAGCGGGGCCGGGCACTGCCTCCGGTCCTTCCCGGGAGCTGCTCTCTGAGGTACGTGGGAACGAAGCAGGGATGGGGGTGTTAAATCTCCTCTCCGCTTTGTGAGGATCAGCTGGGGGCTGACAGCAGCCGGGATGGCCGAGTGGGTGGCCCTGCCTTCCATTTCAGGTGGTCCCCGCGGTCCCTTTCGGGACCTCAGGGGCCCAGGGAAAGGGGTGGTGGGAGGGGACTGAGGGCCGGATCAGGGCGCGNCCCGGCAGCCGCCGCAGCTGCTATGCCAGCGCTGGGACCACCGGCCGGGCTGCCCCTCTTTCCCTGTTGCACTACTGTCACGGTCGCAGCGAGCAGTGCAATAATGAAAGGGCGTCAGTGCGCCGGGGAGCGGCGAGAGCCAGGGACGAGCCGGTGACAGCGCGTGGGGACGGGACGTCCCGCCGCCCCCCGAGAGCCACCTTAACGGGGCGGAGGGGATACACACGACACTGACGAACGGACTTTGGTTGTGCAACTTTCTTTGTTTAAACACGCAGCGGCGGAGAGCGTGCGCGCAGGGGCAGGGCAAGGTGAGCGGCTCCGCGCACCGCTTGCCCCGGGCCCGCCGCCGCTCTCCGCCCCGCAGGCCCCGGCCGCGCTCCCCGCGGTCACGGAGCCTGGGGCAGCCCCTCTGCTGTACCCGGCCAACACCAAATAAATAAAGTGACCCCCGAGTCCCCTGTCCCTGCTTTGTCTTTTTGGGGGGTTTCTTGCAGGTCAGCAGCCCCTACCGCCTCCCTGGCAGCCCCTCGCAGATAAAAATCCCCTCGACGAGTTTTTGCCCTGCGATCCGGTGTGCTGCTCACCCGTTTGGTCTTGTGGGGAGAGGCCGAAAATGCGAATAGGAAACGAGCGTCTTCCTTCATTGTGGAGCCTGAAGTGCTGGGTTCAGCCATGGGAGAGCACGGGTAGGGAAGTGAGTGTGGGGCGGGAGGGGAAGGGTTTGCAATAATGGAGATGAGAACAGAGCTTTGCATATGGGAGCTGTGCTGGGAAGGCCAGGAAATAGCCCTTTGATTATTAGTGGTCATAGTGAAATGGATACTTCTATAAAAGAGGGCTGGGGAGGGGTATTTCCTTAGCAAAGGACCTTCCTGCTCTGGCCTTTTGAACCTGTGCTTCTCCCTGGCACTATTTCTGCTTCATCATGACTTTTTGCAGAGGAAGGTGAGTGCAGAAAGCAGGCTGGCTGTCAAAGAGGGATGCAATCTAATCCTGATGAAAAGGCTTTTACAGTCTGTGCTTCATTTCCTATTTCTTTTGGGTTCTCTCTATCTTCCATCCCTCACATGCACAAGCAGATACAAAAGCTGAGTCCTTCCCTGCAGTCTTTCTCCCAGGGAAAAAGTCAGCCCCCTCCCCAGCTTCACCTTCAGGCTTTGCGCACACAAAATGGCTGCAGCAGCCTGTGGGTGGGCATGGAGAGCTCAGGAAGCTGCTTTTCTTTTTCCCACCCTGCCTGCCCAGGAAGCCCTTCTGCTTTTATTTTCTGTGGCATTTTGCTCTTGCATAGCTCTGTGCAAATCCAAGGGGGTCTCCAATGTGTAATCTATGCATGGAATGGGAGCTGGGGAGGGAAATGGCCAGTTTGCATGAGAAGGGGACCTGTCGGGCCCCAGTGTTTATTTTTTTGCTGACCTTCTGGGGATATGGTCAGTGAGAGCTGTGACAGCTGCTGGAAGCGGCAGGGGCTTTGAAGATTGTGAAGGTTGTGACCTCGAGGCCCCTTTCCTCTCTCTGTCCCAGGAGCTGCTGAGTCAATCAGGGAAAAGGGGAGGTGAAATGGGGGCTGCTCTTTAGCCATTTTTCAATCGGTGAATGAAACAGGAAAGGACAAATGCAAGAAGAAAAAAGAGCGATTACTTCCACTTTGGTGCATTACTGAGAAGGGGGAATCTCTCTTCGGCAAAAGATTATAACAATAATGGGAAACCACTGTGCTCCTAAGATCCAGCACCTTGAATAAAGGATTTAACTGGGCAAGGAGCTGATGGCAGATCAATAACAGTAAATTAGGGGGAAAGCCTACAAACTCCTCTTGGTTCAAAGCAAGAGGAAATCCACCTCTTGTTTCCACCAGATATCAGCTCTAGATGTAGCACCAGCAACGTTCCCAGTTGTCCCACTAGCTCCCACCATCTCCTTGACCCTACACTAACACATCTTCATCTTTGCTGAGCTCAGCTGAACCCTGTGGCTGAGATTGCAGAGGCCGCTGACAACGGCTGCGCCACACATGCCAAAATAAAGAGACAAAGTACGTTGTGCGGGGCTGTATTCTTGATGTGTGTGTGCTTTCAAATGGCACAAGCTCCCCTGGCAATAGACACCCCTGGGCAGCCCACGAGAGGGCTCTCACTCAGCCCCAGATCCCTCTCTTAAGCCCAGTGAAAGGGGTTTAAGTCTTTTTCAATTTCTGGATAACATGATCCTATGGATCTTTCCTTTTAAAATAGTAATCAGAACAGCAAACAGAGCACCCAGCTTCGGTTGACCAATATACAACAGAGGCAAAGAAAGCAAACAGCAGGCTTTTCACTTAGTTTACACAGGGGGCACTTAAATACTGTATTGGTTACATAATACCATTTGGGGGTTGGGGTTTTACACATTCTTCTACTAAATATATCTGTGAGATTTGTTTTAAAGTGATCAACATAAATCCAGCCACAGCTTTGAGGCTATGATTAGACCTAATACCGCTAGGTAGCTCATAGCATATTTACTGAAAACCAAGGCACAATAGAATTTTTTCCCTAGATCTGCTGATCCACACTGTGCTCACACCACTGCAGCAGAGGGTGTACATTGCCTCTAGAAGAGCTGCCATAGACAGCCACTTCCCTGCAGGAAGCACAAACTGCTGGACTTTAGGGCCATATCCTGCCACTGCTCCACATCCAGTCCTCAGAATTCATTTCAGCACAGACTGGACAGGACATGTTCTGGCAATTACAACAAACTAAGTGCTAAGAAAGAGGATGAAGTACATTTAAAAATCTAAATCCCAGATGTAATCAATCAGGAAAAAAGATACACTTTTAACTCCTCCAGAGAAACCTGTTCAGATGGGGTACCTGAAACTACATTCCCTTCCTGAAAAGCCCTCCAGTAAACATCCTGTTTCCATCCAAACAGAGTACCAGGTGGCCAAACTGCTCCACTGGAGGTTTGACAATGGCATTATCTATCCAGCTTTTCAGCTGAAGCCTGGCTAAATCTGTACACAACTTCTAAGACTCCAGCTAAACCCTTCCTGGGAATGGAAAACTTCCCCAGGCAAAGCTTGGATCTAGCAGCCCTGCATTCTTGCAAAGGATGCATCCCTCTGCTCAGAAGTGAACAGATGGGGAGAAAAGTCTCAAAGCATCAGAGCTTTAAAACAGTGCTCTTCTCTTTAGTGTATTGTCACCAGAAGCTCCATGGGCAGGGATCTCTGCCATAAGGAACTAGCAGAACAGCGGGTGGGTGGCTAATTGAGAATGGAAGTTCCTTGGGGCAAACCAAAATAGTCTTTGTGGCACTGCATGAAACTAGGTACAGTTCCTAGGCTCAGCATCAGACACCAACTCTGGAAAATTCCTGCTTACTCACCCACCTGGGAGGTAGTTGAGCATTTTAAACATCTTGAGACACAGAGTAATCAGATGACAAGGATAAGCTGCTGTCATGGTGCAAACTCAAATGTGTCATTTTGCATGAATGTAATAAGTCAAATATTTTAAATAGACACCCTGCTACTAATTATAACAAATAGCAGAGCCCTGCCTTCCTCAAATAGTGATATACTAACAAGTAACACCTTTGTCAGGAGCCACTATGTCTTTGTGAGCAGTTTGCCCAATTAAAATCTATTGGCAGTTACACTAACTACAAAAGCCACCATCACACGGTGCTAGAAACAAACTGGTTTGTTCCACCACTGTGAATTCCTGTAATATTTCAGAACAAAGTTGGGGTGATGGCCATCTTGGTTTACGCAGCCCTCCAGCACAAGTTTCTGTTACTTGGTTTTCTTTTCACAGCAGATACACCTTTAACACATCTCTAAATTATTTTGAAAAATTCAAACAAAAGGGAGGCTGTGTTCTGAGAGAAGGAGAAAATCAAAACCTTCCCATTCTGAAGGAAAAGGGGATCTCTCACCAACCCTAGAGAAGTATGGAGGTCACCTTCATGTGCAAGCTGTTGCAGACACCAAGAAGGAGCAAAGCTAAGGATTTCTCACTGCCTATCCCGAAACACCAAGTGATTAACTTAGGACATTTATAGCAGTGTTGGGAGCAAGTGAAAGAGTAATTTTGGTTGAATGTCTGTCTCTGTCTGAATTCTCTGATCAGATCCCTTCTCCCTCTCATTTCCCTGTTCATACACAGACAACCTTACCGAAAGGTAAATTTTTACAGGAAGTTACAGGAAGAAAACTTAACAAACAACCAACAATCTCCTCCTCATCCCTCGAAATCTCACAAAAAAAAAAAAAAAAAGGCAGGAGATAATTTAGTTAGGGGTGGGAGAATCAGGATAATACTTAAATCGGGAAAAGTGAAGCCGAACTGTTTTCCACTTGCACCCTGTATTATGGAAGACAGTGGGGTAAGGGGTCTTCTTTAAAGCCTGGACTACCTGAATGAATGAATGAATGTGTCTTGGCTCTACAGAGGGTGGGGTAAAGCCCGCGGAGAGGCTCGCCGGGCCGGGGGGAGGCTCGCCCGGGCTCCGCTCCGCTCCCGCTGCCTCGACGGCGCGGCGAGCACCCGTGCGGCCGGGAGCGGCACGGGCAGCCCCAGCCGCGCTGCCGCCGGCAGGAAGAAAGGATTTCGGTGCCGGGGGCTCATTTTCGGTGCTCGGCAAAGGCCAGTGCACCACAGCCGGCTGAGCCCGACAGCTGCTGCCGGGTGAAACCGGCCCCCGCAAAGGGATCGTCTGGGGGTTCCGAGGGCCTCTGGCTCGCGGCTCATGAGAGGACCCCGCTGGCAGTCGGTCCCGCCGCTTTGTTCGCAGGCTCTGACCAAAGGAAGGCTTCAAGCCTGAGGATCTTCCCCCACCGTGACATAGGGAGGCAGAGGGCGGACCCCCTTCCGTCGGGGAAGGTGTGCTTGAAGCCGCTGCCTTCCCCTCTGTGAAAGGCTGACGCGAAAAGTCACGTCCGGCGGTCCCAGCAGAGACGGGGAGGACTGGCTCAGAGCGGGGGCAAAGGGGACACCGGCTAAAACCACTTCTCGACATAGACGTCTTGATTTTTTTTTAATTAACTTGGGGGCACGCAATAAACATAAATTGGGGGGGGGGCGGGGGGAAGACACAGCAGGGGTAAGTGTTGCTCAGGCTATTCAGTCACACATTTCCGATTATCTCTGCCCAAAATACCTCTGCCCGAAATCCAAGAAGACCCTTCCCTGGCTCTTCCCTATTCAATTAAAATCCACTGATGCACATAAATGCCCCGGAGACCAGCCTGGAGGGAGCCCGCTGCTGTTCCGACCGTGCCGTCGGGAAAGCACCTCCCGGGCCCTCCGGGGGGCTTGGGGGTGAGCCCCCGCACTGCGTTTCGCCGCATTTCCCTCCAAGAAGTGAGTGAGAGTCTCCCACCTGCAGCCGGTCAGTCCCGGCGGCGAAAGCACCGGGCGGAGAAGGGCTGCGAGGCGTAGGGAACCCCTGTCACCCCGCATCTTCGAGCGGGGCCACAGCACCCCGGGCTCCCGGCAGAACAGCCAGCCTCCCTCAGCCGGGCGGTAGCGGCCGTGCCCAGGCTCCCACCCGCGCCCGGTCATCCCGCAGCCCCTGGACAGCCGGACAGGGACAGGCAGAAGTCCCTGCCTTCGAGGGACAGGGTGGCCGCCGCCATTTTAACCTGCTCCGAGCAGCCCACAGCAGAGGTGATCTTCCGCCGCTCTGCGGGGCTGCGGGAGAATGGTATTGGGGAGGGCAGGGATTCACCGAGCAGCCCTGGGCGTGTCACCCAGTTTTCCTGCTGGCTTCTCGGACACCTGCCCCGGAACCCAGAGCATTGCTCACAGACAAGGCAAAGAAAAGCTATAATTTTCTCTTCCAGATGGGACGAAGAAGCACCAACACGCTTTTGGGACCACTCAGTTCTGCAGCTACAAACTGAGTACTGCTCATCAGTTCCAGTTCAGTACCTTAAGCAAAGCTCTATCTATTCATTCCAAAAGATCACTGGACTTTAGCTAACACTTTACGAGGATGGAATTTTATTTTAGGTTAAGTATTAAGGAATTCTTTCAGTATGAACCATAGTGTCTCAGACTGAACAACAATCACTTTTCCGTCGGTTTCTTAAGGCACCAGATATAAGAAAATATGATCTAGTGTCAAGGTGGTTTTCTGACAAGAACGATCTAAATTCGGCAACTTTCCTATGCAGAAGAGCGCAGAAAGCAGGTTGGAAAGAAAAGCGACATTCGGCATTTATTATTATCTTCCCTTCAAAGCATCTTTTAATGTAGCATCCCACTCAGCACCAGCCTCCCCAGCGCCGCCCCGCGCAGCATCTCCTCCCCCGCGGGGCCAGTGCCCTGGCACGCAGCCGGCGCAACCTCCGCTGCCGGAGCTCCGCCGCGGGCTCCCAACCAGGAGCGTGCTGTGGGCAGAGCAGGAGCCGCCCCGGCGGCAGGTTAGTGCTGAGGATGCTGAACCTGACCCTGCCCCGGCCAGCTCCCATTGTACGTCGGCTCCACGCCTGCGCCCTGCCCCACGCAGCCCCCGCCCCTGCCCTGCTGGGCACCGCCGGGCTGCCTCCTTCTCCGTCACTGACACGCAAATTCACTTTGTTCTGATGTTCCCCACATTTGGGACCCCACCTTCCCGTCCCGGCAGAATAAGAATTGCGGGGTTCACTCGCTTCCCGGCTCGGCTTTCGGGTGTCGCTGGTGAGGAAGCCGAAAAAAGCTGCTATGTCAAATTTCCAGTCTTGGGAGGTTCTCAGACTTTTCTCTGCCACCCACCCCTGGTCTCCCGGAAGGCGGTGTCCCTCCAACTCCAGCTGCCGCTTCCAAAAAATCACAAGTACCCCTACCTTTCTGAGTAGGGAGGAGGGAAGTTGTGCCCTCCCAACTGCGAATGTACTCTTTAAAGAGCGAATCTGCTCCCGCCGGTCGGATCGCCCCTCCTCTCCCTTTGCCGAGCAGCATCCCTCCTGTCCTCCGGCGCCCGGCTTTAGCCCTGGGAATGGCAGCTTTCCTAAGGGGCGCCACGAAGCATTTTTTTTCCCCTCAGAGACCGAGGCTGCTGGGACCTCTTAAGCAAATTTTCAGTTAACTGCTCACAATAAACAGTCACCAACATCATGAGGGAAAACAGCGCACATAGAGAGAGACAAATATTTTAACATTTTAAACTGTTTTGCCCTTGAGATTGAAGCCTCTAAGCTCGACTGAGAGCCAATTTCACCGTGGGTTTGTATTGCTGAGGAAACGCAGCACAACATAAACGTGTTTTGCTGTGCAGCTTTATAGAAAATTGCCTGCAGCTCGACAGTAATCATCTGCACATCCGCACCCAGCGAAAGCAGAGGTAATGTGTTCAAAAGTATAATATTTGCAAGAGAGAGCAGATGGCGCTCCCTTGGGTGCAATTTCAGGAGAAGCCTCGCATTCTCCGCTTCTCGAGGTCTGTTTTACCCTCACAGGTTTAATGCTATAAGAACTCTATTTTTTTTTTCTTTGGCGATGGAGTCACAAGCACACCCAACACTAGCCCGGCGTAAGATGTTGCTGGCATGCATCAGCATGCCGTTTTGAACACTTCCCGTTTTGAACAAGCAGAGTAGACAGGTGATTAAACAAGTGCCTATGCGATTGTTTTCCCGCATCACCTTCCGTGCGCCCGCCGAAGCCAGTTACCGAGCTAGATGGGTTTGTACTAGGATGGGAAGTGCTGAGAATGCATTAAGGCGTGTTTCTCTCACTGTGTCAGCAGCCGGACAGGGCCGGAAAGCCCTCTCACAAGCCGTATTAAAAGCACGGTTAGAACACCCATAAGCACGAAGGCCTCCAGGCGTTCTTGTTGCGGGATAAGCACTCAGGGCCCCCGCGAGCCTGTCGGCTCCCTCTCCCAGGCAGGTACTGACTGAGTCGCCGCTGTGGTTTCTCGGCACAAGAAGACACAACGATTCGGTTTTGAAGCCTTTTCTGCTCTTGAGCTACTGGGCTTTAAACTTGCCGCCTGGCCAGAGGAAGTCGGGTGAAGGCAGCGGAGGAATCGCCCTCTCCGCCGGCCCATCGGGCACAGGCGCTGCCCAACGCAGCCCCGTCCCTGGGCGTCAGCCCTGCGGCCTAGCATTGCCACGCCCAGCCGCCGAGGAGCTCTCCCATGGGAGACGTGCCGCACCCAGGTTCTGCCGGGGCCCGGGCTCTGCCCGCAGCCGGGGGCTCCGGCGGGGCCGGCGCACACCGTGGGACCTCCCCGCTCCCTCCACGCCCCGCTGCGGCGGGCGAGGCTGAATAAAGAGACGCCGATCGTGCCCGGCAGAGAGGAGAGGGATGGGGGCAGAGTGAGCCGTGAGAACAATTTCGCTACGAGAATGAGGGTCTCCTGCCAGCCCCCAAGGATCGGCCTTAGCAGCGGCTGGCACGCAAATACTGGTACCCGGAATCCCTGAAGGCTCCTGTGCTAGAGCATCTTTCCGCTAGACATGAAAGAATATCGGCAGGCGGCGGATGCTGAGAAACTCAAATTGCACCGCCAGGCAGACATGCAGAAAAAAAAAAATTACATTCTTTTGGCGCGTGAACAAAGCCCTCGGCCGTAACTGCGCTGGTAGGAAGGGGAGCTGGACCCACCGCTTGCTGTCCCCACTGAGGATGGCTGGTGGGGCGCGACGTGGGTGACCCACGAAGCCAGCGGGAGCTGCATCCCCGCAGGATGGCTGGGAGAAATCCCGCAGCGGCTCGTAAACCGATACCGTGTCGGTAAGAGATGGCAGCTCGGCTTTCATCCTCATGCCAAAGGGAATCCTCGGCGGATGGCACAGGATCTACTCCAGGGGAAGCGGTCCAGCAAGAGCCGAGGAGTGCCAGGTGAGCTACGTTAGGGATAAGAGGTGTTCCTGTAACTACCACTGACGTGCAGCCTATTCTAGTTAGGAACAGATCGTTTCGTTTTAGCTTTTACTGTCGAGATCTTGCGAAATGCAATGCGGTTTTTTTTTTTTGTACATGACAGGACAAGGAAAGCTCCCTTTTTAACGATCCTTTTGTGCGTTTTCTTCCCCCACCGAGCAGAAACCGGTATTTAATTTTACAATACAGATAATTGCCTTAAATGTATACTGTTAGCAAACAGACCATCCTTGGCCGCAATTCAACGATCCTAAAGAAAAATAGTAAACAGAAACGCCTGAAGCACCGCTTCAGAGCTTATGCTAATGTTTTAAACTTCCCTTCTAATAACCGAGCAGTGCATGACTTGGCAGAGCGCACCTAAGGAGGCACGGCCGCACGGGCGGTCTTGCAGCAGCTGATCGCCTTAGCAGTGTAACGCGGGGGAAGCGGATGTTATTTGTTTCCCCCCGAAGAGTATAAATCTGCGGCGATCAAAGCCGCGCTGCTGAAACCCTGCCGGGCTGCCAAAGGCACACAGGCAGGCAGGCAGCGCTGGGGAGCGCCGCGGAAGGCGGAGGAGCAGCGCTGACTAGCGGCTGCCGCTCCCGGCTCCAGCACCGAGAGAATGAGACGCGCCCGCCCCTTCCACCTCAGAACGGCCCTGCTCGCATCCACCCCACGCAAGCTTTTATACAGCTCATCCACAGGGCTGTTCCCTAGGCAGGACAGAGTAGCCACCAGCATTTAAGCGCACAGAAGAGAAACTCTCGTGTAGGGGCTGTCTGCGGGCACCTGCCAAGCTAGGCAGCTGCGGGAAGGCGGCTGAAGTCAGCCCGACCCTTCCAGGCTGCGGCGGCCGGGCAGGCAGAGCCGGGGCTCTGAGGGCATCAGCAGAAGAAAAATAACAACATCGGGCACCTACTGCATCTTATGTTCAGCTGTGGTTTGAGTTGCACTTAGATTCACCCCACCTACTTCGACTTTCAGTACAGCACACACTTGTACTAATAATGAGTACTCTCAGAAAATGAAGCTGAGGTGGATAAATACATAACCATCATGAAGATCAAGCAAAGAGCCATAGATCCAAGCCAAAGCTTGACAGTCCTCCAGACAGCCAAAGCCAACATCCACACATTATTTTTACGATTAAAAAAAACACATATAGGATGTAATCACACAGCTTTACGGCTTGTACACGTTCCAATTAATTTGTAATGTGTTTTGTAAGGGTTTGGGGCCCTTGAGATGTCATACAGCTTCTAACACTTCTTATCCTAATGAAGCAGGACACCATTTTCCCAAAGGACAGGAGACAGATGAATCCCTCACAGAACAGCTTGAATCAGTATCAGAGCTATCACAGGATTTCACTGTGAACTTTATGCTAATTTAGAATTAGCACAATACCAAATATAGTAAAAAGGTTTTTATAATTAGTTCAATTTGATGCATTTTAAATAGAAAGAGGCATTGAACAGTGCAGCTGCTGAAGTCTACTTCTCAAGGTGCTCACTATATTCTCTCCTTGCTCATACACACCCAAAAGAAATCAGTACTGTCCTCAGAGGAACTGGCTGACCATGCCTCAATCAATTCCCACATATTACTGCAATTACTGCAAGTTTGATTCAGGAAACAGATGAGAAGGAGCTAATGCTGGGTTTCCATCTTTTGCACAGAAAATAAAAAGAAATTATTACATGTAAATACTGCACACCCTACCAAAGAATTTATGAACGTGGGCCACTAAGATGCTTAGAATATCCCTGGAAGGAAAAGGAAGAGGTATGAAATACTTACTCCTTTAGAATCCTAAGGTTTTTCAAAATGCTTAAAGTTTATTACTGTTTGTGACCTGCATGCATAATAAACCCTAAGGTAACGTTCGAATTGCCTTGTGTTTCCTGTGTGACTCCAGGTTGCTAAGGTTGAATGTTTTATTCTTCCTTGAGGAAGAAAACCATCCCCTGTGCTTCCTACCCCACAGAATAGAACCAAGCACAGTGAAGAGGAAAGCACTTCCTTAGCTTTAAGTATTCCTGTTTAAACTTCTTTTTGTGCTTCCTCAGAAAGCTAAATGACACAACCACAAGTGCTGTCTTGTAACCCCAAACACATGGGTTCCTGAAAGGCAGCTGATGAAACAGCCATGTTACGAAGCAATTAATTATCAAAGATAATTGATTGGTGGCCCAAGGCTGGATTACAGGAGACATTTTAAAAGAGAAAACTGCAAAACCAAAAGGGCACAGATGCGAACTCAAAACTAGGAAAGAGGGGCATTAGCATCAGACTCTCTGCATACACAAATCTCTGATAGGCTCTCAGCCAGTTCTCAGCTGCCAGCAGGGAATTTAAAAATGAGGCAGCAACGACGCCAAGCAGGGAGTCAGACACCAGCAGGATGCTGCTGCTGGAAGAAGACACTGCTACAATTCAGCCTCTGTCTAGGCCAGGTGTGAAACGTGGTGCATCTACAGTGCCAGCTACTGCTTCAGTGCTGGGGAAGGCAGGCAGAAGACAGAAGATTCAGCAAAACTAACAGGCTTAAAAATACTGCTGAGTAAGAGTCATTGTTACAGGCTTGTTTTGACTGTATTTTTTTCCTCTTTAAAAAGATATGCTAATTTAACCTAATAAGAACAGATATACCCAATTAGTATTCCTAAACATAATGAATTAAATTATGGTTATACCATTTAAATACAAACACTGGTTTATATTTAGCCTCAACATTCAGAATGAAGAACCAATGAGCATCACACTGGAAGAACTAAACCCAGGTCTCATTCATCCTGACTAAAAAGTCAAAACGTGTGGCAAGTGCTCATATGTAGAGCTTCCAGAAATAAAGATATCTGTAGGCACACACTTGCCTCCAAAATTAACATATCTAAAGAACTCTTTGTAATTTCGTATTAAACTAGATATATACATATGTGTAAAATGCACTATTTAACAGATTTCAAAGACTGACTAACAACTATTCCCACTGAGAACAATTATAAATACAGACCCTTCTAATTCTTTCCCCAAAAGCCTTTCTGGTTTCTTAAAGGAAGAGTACAAAGCAATATTAGTGCACCTTTTCAGAGAGTTCTTGTAGTAAAAAAGCAAGAAACAGGAAAGTAGCTGTCAGTTATTTGAAAGAATTATTTCCTGCTAGCATCAGAAGTCAAAATAAACAGGTTTCATTTAACCTTGAAGCATACAGAGAATTTTGACAGGAGGTATAAAACTTACCACCCTAAAGTAAAGAAATAAAAGAGCACTCCCAACTTTTATATCTATATCTCTCAGAACTTCACGGTTTACCCTAAAGCCCCAACAGCTTTAGGAAGACAATAAAATCATATAGAAAATAAACACCACCACACAGCAGTACAAAAACAAATTCTCCAAGTCTCTAATCCTCACCCATGGGGCAGGACTGAAAAATTGAATTATGAGCAGCCAAAGTAAATAAAAACACCTGAATCATACTCTGAAATCCCAGTACTTGCACAGGGGCACAAGCCACCATTTTTCACAGCTATAATTTTTGCACTTCCTGCAATAACATGACTTTTGTAGCCTGAATTCAGCATGTTAGGAGCACCAATAGTTCTTGAAGTACTATATCAGACCTTCCCAAAGTAACATGTACTTCAACCAGCCTTATTTGAGAGTCCTTCAAAACAACACTTACAGTGACAAAAACTGGGGGAAAAAACCCCAACCAAACAAACCCCTCCAACTACTGTGACACATGCCCAACTCAAATATTGAGGTTAAGTGACATTTACACTTTGGTCAGAATCAGAAGTGGAGGAAACTCAGTTCACAGGAATACTGTTGAATGTGTCTTTAAATAAGGTATTCATGGGTATATTTGTGTGTGGCAGGTTGGTTCCTTAAGAACAAAAGGTACAAATATTTTTCAAAACAGAACATATTAAAAAGTAAGCAATAAGGACTAAAAGTCAGTTTTTTTCACAGCCTCACCAAAACAGTTTGGTTCAAATCCAGAACAGAAAGCCAAAGGTCCAGTGAGATCCCACTCAAGCATAATAAATAAGACTGAAAACCACCTTTGCTAGGGACAGAAACATCCAGGCACAGACAGTCATTGGGTGAGGATAATACCTGGCACACAGACTGAGATGAGCCCCACAACTCTACCCCTTCTCAGTCAATTTAGTATTCCAGAGGTGCACAAACACTAAGCCCATATGGTGTAGGCACAAAGCATTTTAGCTCTTAGTGACAGAGAACTCACTGCCAAGAATATTTCTTCCTCCTGTCAAATGCTATCACATTTTTGTGTTTATGTATATACTACCTTCAAAAGAAAAGCTCTCCTTAATAAAGGAAAAGCTTGTTTATGCAGGTTTGGTTTGTTTTTAAATAGTTATCCTTTTATAGCTATAACCTCAATACCAATTAGTCAGGACCATCAGTGAGCCTGAAATATTAATCACAGGAAAGTTTACTTCTAATACAAAAAAGCAAAAGCCAGTCTACTTAATCTCCAAAATGCCTGCAATCCTTAAATACACACATGCATCTAAAATTAGTAGAAAAACATTCTTACCTCTTTCTTTGAGGAAAAACAGCGAGGTACACAGAAGTGCTGTTACAGAGGTTCCTTGTTCCATACAGTTTGGACAGATCTTCCCTAGCAGGAAATCCTAAATAAAGCCTGGAGCCAGCCTGGGCAGCACTCCTGCATGAGGTGCACAGAGCAGCCCCCTGGATTTGTAAAGCTGAACTCAAATGCCTGCTGCACCCTCTCAACACAACACCAACACTGCAGCTCCTGATGCAGACTGTAAGAACAGTAAATCAGCTTCCTGCTTCTTTAACTGATACACTAATGAGCACCATAATCAGTAAACTATTTTCACATGGAAACAAGAATACCTGAATGTTCTGACTTTTCTCACTCATTCAGTGAGCTTTCCAATTTGAAACAAAATTGCAAATACATGGTATTTTGAATTTTACTCAGTATTTCCAGTAACACTGTGTAAAAAATGCACTGAAGAATTTCTTTCTTTTCACAGAGGAACACAGAAATTCTTAACTTGTTCAGTGAAGGCTCCTTGCTAGCACTCAAGTGCACACCACTCTGTCAGAAATCCATGACCAAACCATTGTCTCAGATTGTTTTTGCTCTTCTGGATTCATACATAAAAAACCCCACACAGGTGTATGCCTCACTATTTATTCACCTGGATTGTCATACTGATCTTGTAGAGTGACACAGAAGTAAGCCAAATCCAATTGTTCCTTTGCACCATAAGAAACTTTGTGAAATTCTAACATTAATTAAGCAAGCAGCAGTTTTCTGCACCTGTTCATAGAGCAGAGCAGCCTTACCAATGGACAATCAGCTGTACCACCACTACTAGAACATCTGAATTTCTTGGACAAAGTAAAACTATTTAAAATTTTGTCTTCTTACTCCAACATACACAATATTTTCAAGTCTTCCAATACAATACAGAATGAAACTCTCATAAGACATCGGATGCAATTTTCAAATGGATCCTTTTTTTTTAACTCAAAGGCTGAATAGCTGACTGCAAGTCATTCAAAAAACACCATTTTCAGAACAATTTTTCCATTTCTACACTCAATCCATCTCTCATCAGTAACATTCTTTCACTAGGATGTATAAATTAGTTTCTAAATATTTAATTATAGTTGGAAAAAGATTACAAAATACAAAGTTTTATTGTACTTGAGACTAGAGAAAAGTATTACTTTCATTTTTTGATTTCCTTCGAATTCGAGAAAAAGTAACAAGCAAACAAATGACAACAAAACCTAACAGATGTATGAACTAGTTTCACCAATAAAGCTTGGAAATTCAGAAAGGATTTCACCAACTAAATGTCAGTGGCTGAACCTGGCAGAAGCCATTCCCCACAAAAGTGCTGCATTCCTAGAATGACCTAATGCCCCTCAGTAATACAGAAAATCAGTCACTCAGGCAAGGCAAGACTTAGAAGAGACCAAGGATTAGCATCTCCAAACACTGGAGTCAAACGAAGCATTTTGGATCCTGTGTCAATTCAGAGCTCATCATGTTTTGCAGGGTCCAGACTGGGTTTGATGAAGACTCCCTCCATGGCTTTCCAATAGTTGTGGTGGTTGGCAGCAGGCATGCCATGAACTTCCCTCTGGCCTCGGATGGGGTGGCCGTACTGCTCCCCCGTGATGGACAGGAACACCTCAGTCCCCACGTGCTTGAAGCGCACGGCATCCTCCCGCTCCCAGTAAGTCCCAGTGCACTGCACAATCCACACATCCAGGTCATCTCCTTCGCCATCATCCCCAAAGGCACTTACTTCCTGTTAGAGACACAAGCTTCCTGAAGTGAAAGTGTAAGCAAACACCTCCAGAACACACAAGTACCAAGCACAGACTCAGCAGGGTTCACAGACAAGCACGGGGAAAGAAGCGTTGTTGTTTTGCTTTGTCAACAGTTACCAAAGCCAGAAGCAGTAAGGTTCTACCACTACAATCTGAAAACAAAGTGCCAACAAACTCCAACCTGTAATCTGAGCAAAAAGTGCTAAAAAGACTCCAAACAAAACAAAACCCCACAATGACAGTTGGACATTATTACCCTAATGACAATACATGAAGTGTCGCTACTGAAAAATGAAACGCAGGGGAAGGTTTTAGAGCCCATCTTTCCCTTAAACAATTCTTTTGAAATGTTATTCTTCCATCACTTCTTTTAATAATCAGATTATCTAGACACCCTACACAGAGCTGAACCTTATTGTTTCAGCCACTTTACTCATGGTGAAAGAAAAATTTTTCCACAAAGAGTCAGATCTTCCAAGTTTGAATGTAACAACCTATCTGCATAGCGTGATGGAAGACTGACATGACTAACAACAAAAATCTTCCAACAACTGCATTATTTACGAGAGATTTTCAATCTTGGAATCTGGGGCTGAATTACAGTTAGAAATTATCTTCTAGATATGTACAAAATTGTAAATAAATATGATTGCAAGAGGCTTCTCACTTTTCAGATTTCAGATTTCAGTGGAAGGAGGACAGATAAATATGAACAGTGAAATGAAATAGGGATAGCAAGAAGACAATAGACTGGAGACTAATAGACTGGATCACCAAGGAACATGGACATACGAATGCCTAAAGTTATAACACATGACTAGTTGCCTGGATCTAGTCAATCTTCACAATGTTGAGGGAGATACTCAATCTCCTGCATCTAGAAAACACCAAACATTTCATAACAGCCTTCCCAGTAGCAACGGCACAGAAAAATTAAAAAAAAAGCAGATTTATTAAAAGTACTGTGAAATACCAATACTGGCACAGACTAAACATTACCTCTGTCAAGAACTGAAATACATCATTTCAAGATGCAGAAAAGCCTATACTTGAATCTGGATATGCACAGACATAGTGCTTCTGGCAGCTAGTACTCAAGCCTGATTCTCCAAAAACCCAAGTAACTGGAGAGACTATTGTCAATAGCATGCACTGCTTATACAAAAGCTTAAGATTTAAACCAACTCACTTGGTTATTGGAGAGTGGTGATGGGAAGTGATGAGTGTGCAGATTCTTCCCAGTGTTAACGTGGGTAAGTCGTATGGCTTGCCCACATTTCACTGGTGTCCCACGCTGGCAACTGTTGTCACTCTTCCCACGGATCCGCCAGTAGCTGTTGGCATCATCTGAAGCTTCAACTCCTGTCACTGACTGCTGCCCACTTCCTATTTGAACAGAATTAAATGACACAAGACTTATCCCGCTTCCCCAGTTCAAAAAGACATGAGAAAACTACAGAAATCTGCTTTAATGTNATTTCCCTGCCAGGCACCACCTGTCCCGCCCCGCTTCCTCGCCCCCCTCACAGCCCGTGCCTCGCCATTTTCCAGCTCCCCGGCCAGGCCCTGCTCACCAGAGCCGTACTTGACCTCGTGCGAGTGGAGCCGTACGCTGTGGCGGGTGTTGAGCAGTTTCAGCACCGAGCCGCAAGTCACGGCGCCCGGCGCCGGCTCCCTGCCATGGCACAGCCCGGGCAGCAGCGCCAGGGGCAGCAGCGCCAGGGGCAGCAGCGGGAAGAGGCGGCGGCCACCCCGCATTGCGCCGCACCCGGCCGGCCCCACAGCCCCCACAGCCCCCACAGCCCGGCCGCCACTGCCGCCCTCAGCGCGGCGCTTCCGCTCCCCCGCGCGGGCCCATCGACCGCCCCGCCCACCGCCGCGCTCAGCCAATCCCCGCCCG
>VXAX01000141.1:143132-180171 GCA_013399835.1 Leptocoma aspasia | reverse complement strand
ATCCTTATGTACAATTGATTTTCAAGCATTTTGGAAACTCCTATATAACCAATATAATTCCTTATATTAACTCAGGTGCAGCTGTAGGTATAACCTGTCCCTCCCTGAAAAAATGGTTGAGCAGTGCCAAATGCTTTTAACATGCAGGAATGAAAAATGAAAATTTCAGAGGGTGTATGCTTACCCAAAGCAACAGATTATAGAAAAAGGATATAATTTTTATATTGGCCTTTGTTTAAGATGCTTTAAACTTTCTGTTTGCTTTGCATGACTGGAGCAGTTACTGCCAACTAAGGTAGCAGAGCTGGCAGCTCCTGGGTGTGATCTACACCCCAGAAAGCACTGGTGCATCTTTTGGTATAGACAGCCCTTGATTTATGGAGAACACTGCAGCAACACCTGGACTCTTTCTCAGACCAACACAAACCTTAGGCAAAACAGACAGGGACACTTCTGAAGCCATTAGTACCTCCTACAGAAACAAGCCCACATGAGCTCTTCCATTGGCTTTTCTCTGCATCTGGTCCCTTGTCTGATGTCAATAAAGATGAACTGTACTGAACTCAACATAGTAACTGTAGACAAGCAGGTCTGCAAAGATTCTGTGCTTTTTTTCTGTCTCCTTCTTTCACTCCACACTGAGGAACAGCTGGTTATAAACCTCACTTCAGATGAAACATTTGTCTCCACTGGCATGCCTTACAACAGAGCTCTTCCAACTGTGACCCCTAAGCCTCATACAAACAGTGAACAGGAGTAATAATGATAAAATGCTGTCACCTGGGGAGAAATCCAAGTGACAAAAAATGGCTTGCAAAAATTTGTAGAATTCCAGTTTCTTATCACTCAGCCTAAGTTGTTTAAGGACTAGATAACCAAAATAATTTGCTCAGATTTTTGCATTCATTAGATATAAACATAAGGTAGGAATAAGCAGAAAAAGTAAATAAGCAGAAGACATTTGACAAAAAAAGTATTAACCTATACATATTTACGTATTTAAATTGAAGATTTTTTTCATCCTGGGGAGAAGATTTTTAATTGCTGTCTTCTATTTCTAGTCTTAGAGGTAGAGAGGATTTCCTGGGAAGTTCTGCAGAGTCCTGGTGATCTGTGTCCATCACTGCTGCCATCTCTCAGCCACTCTCCTGCCTGATGCTTGTCCTTCAAGAGCAGGGGATCTCCCCTCAGAGCCCCAGAGGAATCAATCTGCATTTCCATTCAATCAACTGAGATTTTTCACATGTTTTCAGTGATGCTGGGAGGCAACACCCATCACTGTAAGTGATCTGCCAGATTAACTTTCATGTGTAATAACACTGCTGAGGTGTTACTGATGTTTGCATTAATTCCTTTTTTTTCCTTTACCTAAGGACCTGCCTCTGGTATCTTTAATTTGTTTTAATGACTCCTGATCAACTTTTGCAAAAATCAGGTTCAGGCTTAACTCTGCTTTTGTTTAGACAGTGTAAGTTGAAGCCGAGGAAGTTATTTAGAATTTGTAGGCATAGATTGCAATTGTTTTGATGATTAGCTTCTATTTTAGAATAAGAATATAAAAATGCAATGTATGTTACATCAGTTCAGGCAGCTTTTAAAATAACTTAATTCTTCATGGGATTTGAAAAACCTCTAGACATCTGTTTCAGTGGTAGGTAAATATTAATTTGAAAATTCCACAGAATATCTATGCATCTTTTATAATTACTTTCAGAGAGGTCAAAGTGAATTCCTGATGCAATTAAACAGTTAATGGAATCAGATAATCTAGGTTTAGCTAATAATGTGCACAGTTAAACAGTACCTATTTTGGACCCATCATTTAATTGTCTAGGAGAAATATTCCCCATCCCAACTCTTTTTTGACCAGGTGTCTTTGTATATTTAATAGACCTCAACATCAGGCAAAGAGGTATCTGGAAAAGGAATGTGCAGTCTTTACATCATCTCAACCCCAGTTAGAAGTCACACAGATCCTGTAGCTTAGTTCATATTCAAATATTAATTTTTACCATATATTAGACACTGAAGGAAATGCAGCAGAGAGAAAATAACCCTCTGAAAAAAAGGAAAGTGAATTAAAACTCACCATCCATGAGCCACAGTATCACCAAGGACCAGAGGCCTGCTAGGTGCCTCAGCAGGGATTTGAGTTTGGTGCTTTTAGCAGTCCTCCATAATTTAATGCCGAGTGTCAAGTTAATAAGAAGGTCACAATGGCAAATTTTGCCTTTCAGCCACCTTGCTAGGACCACACACCTTGCCAGGTACTGGCATTATTTTGTGCTGGTGTAAATTCAGGTATTTCAGACATGGGTGAAGGAAGGTGACAGGTACTGCCTGGCTGTGTCACATGGTAAGCAGGGAAGCCTTTCACTCCTAGCAGATGTACCCCAGAGCTTGGGGATTTCAACCCTTTTTGATGCAGGATGGAGGAAGCTGTTCTATGGATGAAAAACTGTAGTTTAAGCATTTCTACAGAAGTCGCTGAACTTCAAAGATTTACAGAATCTTTGAGGCTGGGACAGAGAAGAAAATGTTTACATCTTTTCATTTAAAAAATGGATTTACTTTGTCTCATTTCAATGCCTTTTACAGTTCACACTTTCAAAAAAATTTCATGCAAGGAAAAGACAAACAAAGTCCTACTGTGCTACCATTGTAATCCCAAATGAACTAACTAGCTGCAGCCAAGGGAACAAGAAAAAGAAAATACTTTTTTTTATGTCAACATGTAAACAGATGCCTTGTTGGAAGCAGTAATTGTTGGAAAACACTTTTGTGAAATACAGGAAACCTCAACATTTCTCCTGATTGACTCAAAGTTCAGGGTAAGAAATTCAAGCTCAAAAGCAGTGAAGCACTTGAGGGTGGTGAGGACTCCTGCTGGCTTTTGCAGCTAAGCTGAGGTAGGGCTATGTTTTGATTTAGTTAAGCTGGAAAATGCAGCCTCTCCTTAGTCCATGTCCTGGCTTATCCAGCTCCACCAGAAATAACTGGCCAATGTGCTTGTCTTCACTGCAGAAGAAGGACTGTCCAGAGGAAGTGTGCCTTGCCTTTCAGCTCCAGGTTGAATTTGTAAGGGCCTTTCACCTCTGGGCTCTGTGGGGGTCAGCTGCAAGGGCCATCCTGGCAGCCAGCTGTGAGTGCAGGCTGCAGAGGGAGCACTGCTGCTGTCTAAGGGGATGTGGCACAGGGGCAAGGTTTGCTTGCTGGGGAATATTTACTTCCAGTGGCAGGAAGGAGAGCTGGATAAACAGGTATGAAATCAGAAAAGAAAAGCCTCCAGGAAGTGCATTAAATATTTAAGAAGGATATTACTGTTAATAGCATTAAATACATACTAAGGTTAAGAAGGCTGAGAAGCCAAGCTTTGTCTAAGATTCTTATGTTGTGCCTCTCACCTGTGCAGAGTCAGGGAGCACTGGAAGTTCTAGAAAGAGACAGAAAACCCCAGAGTTTGCATTGGCAAAGAGAGGAGGTACTTATTTTGTGATTTATGATATTACTTCAGAATTGTGCTGACTTCAGCTGTTACGGTAACAGAGCTCATCAGTAAGTGAAGCCTCTTGGGGAATGTGGGCAGGCTGTGATGTTCATCTCCCAGAAGGGGAAGCAAGTAGCAGGTGCACAAATATCCCCTCTGAAATGCCAAGGGCACTGGAAACCTTTACAGAACATCAAAAACTTTTCTGTAACAGAGCCATATAACTATCAAATGACAGAAAAGCTCACAGGAATTGCTGAATGAAGATTTAGCGAGTTGTCTACAGCATTTTAGCATGATTTGTTTTGAATTTGATTTCATATATTTTTTTTCTAAGAGAAAATGTCACTGAAGAGGCAGAAGGCTGTCTTCCAGCTCTCACCATCATTTCCAGTAGTCATTGCTCATTTACATGAGCAATGTAAATTGGGAAGAGCAAGAAAGAGTAAGAAAGTGACAAACAGCTGGTGTCCCCTCTTGATGCAGCAGAAGTCTCCCATGCTCCGAGTGCTGCCCATCTCAGGGCCTGTAGGGAGAGCACAGCCTAGGAACCAAATTCTCCCATGAATAATATTGCTACCACTGGCTCTGCTTTTATTTTTCTCCTTCAAAGTATCAAACTTAGAAATTGTCACGCAAAACTTAGCTGCCCCTCCAAGTGCCCTCAGGCTATTGGAAACAAAGTTTTGTAGCAGTTTGCTAAGTGGACTAAAATTGATGAGAGCCTAAAAATCAACAGGCCTGTAACCTACCTCAATTCAGTGATTCCAAATTCCTTGTTAGGAGACAAACCTGGAAAACTACTACTCCCACAGGTGTTCATGCCCCCACACAGATGTTTCAAACTTCAGGTGTGAAAAGGTTGCAATTTCCTCTGCTGAAGTGTGCTTCTATGTCCAAACTGATGGTTCTTCCTTTGCTCAGTCAGTCTCTGGCTGTGCCTACAAGTCATGTCCTTGACTTTGGGGCATGGGCATGCTGGCTGTCTTTTAGGAATTGAATTCTACTGAAAAAGAAGACACCTGGAGGCTTTGCTTTCTTTATACATTCTTTAGACATGAATTAAGCAGCAGGATTATGAGTTCATTCCCACAGAAACGACCCTTAAAGCCTTTTCCAATCCATTTCACTCCAGCTGCTCTTCCAAAAAGCTGGTGCTTGGCTTGTCAGCTGTTTCTTCACTTACCTCCATGCTGGCACAGGTTCAGAGGTGGAAATCACCATCATCCATGCAAGAGTCCCAGTCCCAGTGTGATCCCTGCTTCCTGGAACAAGTTACAGCAAACACCAAGACAGGTACCCTGGATCCATGGACATGTTACCGTGGCACTTTGTGAGCTGCCTACCCCAAACATGAGTTTGTTGTTTCTCCTGCAATATCAGAAGTGGGTGAATGTTTTGGGATAACACTACAGACCAAGAAGGGGGTTGTATTGCTTTGATAGAATTTCATCCTCTTCCACAGGTGAAAAATGCAGGCTAAGAGTGTCTTCCACTCTCCATTTCAAGCTGAGTACCTGGCACTTTCACTTTCATTCTGGTAGATCCAGAATAGCTTTTCTGCAGTAAGAAAAAGCAGTTCAATGCCAGGACAAACAAGATTTTACATGCAGCCTGATGGAGAACTGGCTGACATCCAGCACTGAATGACAGCATGTTAGAAGCTGCCCTTCGTGAAACTCTCGTCTGTTCTAACTGCCCTTCGCTAAACCAGCACCAAGAGCCACGGGACCTCCTGGCTAGGGTTTGCTGCCCTGTGGCTCTGAAGTCAGACTGAGTGTACACTGCCAGCAAACCAAGGTGGGGGAAAACAAGCAAGTGGCTACTGTGACGGTCACTGCAGGATGGTATATCCACAGCATCGTTGGGATCATCAGTTTTGCGCTGAAGCCAGCACAAAGCACGAACTGAATTGCTTGTCCCACCCTCAGCCACAGGCGGGTCTCACCTCGGGAATCTGGAGCAGAGACCACCACAGGGAGCGACACGGATCTCTCCCGGGGCGGGCTGGANCGCGCCCCATGGAGCCGGGGATCGGTGGCCGCGAAGACGTGACGGCTGCAGGATTGCCTCAGGTGATCCGCACCGTGCCATTTCACTGGGCACCGCGGGCGAGGGTGTGCCGGGAATGGAATTTGACCCTCTGACGCACCCGCGATCCATTAAATCATTCCACCAAGTCCCTGAGCTTTCGCACGATCCCCATCGCCAGAGGTACTAAGTGCACGCAAGGGTTTGTCCCCGCAGGGGAGGGCGCGGCTGGTGCTCTCAGGCAGGAGCAGGCAGGGATGGTGTAAGCCCGCCGGCCACACGCAAATCCGACCCCCGAGCGAGCTGCGAGACAGCGGCGGGCTGAGGTGGAGCAGGAGGAGTTAGTCAGGGGCTGAGTCACGATTGGGTTTGCCCGCGGTAAGCCTGTCTTTTCCTGTTTGCCTGTGATCTGCAGACTGCCGAGTGTTCCGATTTAACCTCCTTTTTCCTTTTTTTTTTTTTTGCCAGGGATGACATCTAAGGATGCTTCAGGTGAAGCTAATAGTAACTGGAGATGACTTCGGCTATTGTCCTCGGAGAAACCAAGGCATTGTGGACTGTTTCCTGGCTGGTGCGATATCTAACGTGTCCCTTTTAGTCAACGGAAGTGCTGCAGCAGATGCAGCCAAGCTGGCAAGGAGGTAAGCTACTTTCTTTAGCTCCTTTGTGGACAGCCTCCACAAAAAACCAAGCCTGGAAAATTTAGTATTTTGTAGCCCTAGAATAAACACTGTATCATAGCTCAGGCTGGTATAAGAAAACGGTATTCAGACACATTTATTAAGACTCTTCATAGTAAAACCAGTGATCTGCTAACTAATACCAGTAATGGTCTTTCTCTAGTATTAGCCACTGCACCATTTTCCCCCCTCAGGATAGGAAGCCATTTCCACTATTTGACTAGTAGAATTTGGGTTTGTCAGGCTTTCTCCTTCCACACTTCTAAAAATGCATCATCAGAAGGAAAGTGCACATTATATACTCAGACCAATCTACTAGCCCTAAAACTATAAGAGCATAAAAGCACAAGTCTTTAAATCTCATTTAATTGATCCATTTCACCCAGGCTGAGCACAAGGTCAGCCAGGCTCATTGCAGAATCAGGCAAAGGTGTGATTCTGCAAAGGCTTATTTATAAAACTGGGCAGTGGAAAACTTGACTTTTTCCCCACCCCACAAATCTTTTTTAAAAAGCACATCAATATTTCTATTAATTCTAGGCTTCATAAACACATCTGTAAAAAATGCATACCTAAAGAAAGGGACAATACCTTGTACCTACCACCTTCTTCACCAACTTCAGAGGCTGCTGACACAGTTACCTCTGTAGCAGATCAAATGCTATGTGGCAGTCTCATAGTCTACTCTAGCAAATCCTTTAATAGGAAGCATTATTTGTATTTAGGAGGTAAAACCCAGCTAATGCTTCAGCTCTGGTATGGGCAGACACTTGGAAGCAGGAATATGTCCTGAAAGAGAGAACATCAGGGTTGAGAAACTGTTTAGGAAAGCAGAACAGAAAAGGAGCTGTACTGCTACTAAATAAACTGAGAACTTATGTTTCAAATGCAGCTGATGTGGGGAAGAGTTTCATGAGAATCCTGCTGACCTTGTTCTCATTGACCATCTCTCCTCGATTTGCTGTGGTTTTAGGGGTACTTGGAAATGGCTTGTGGCTTCTTTGGAGTAGGGTAGTGGAGAAAAGCCAGGGTGCAGTGTTAGTGGCAATCTGGTCTGTAAAGAGGCTAGAGATTCCCCACAAACATCCAGGAAGGAACTGCCTGGGAATGAGAAGGGGAGGGGCACGACACCAGTAAGATTCCTAAAATCCTATTAGTAAATGAAACATAAAAAGCAGAGATAAAGCCAGCACATCTCTCAGACACAGAGGCGCTGTGAAACCCTTTAAGCCCCAGTGGTCTGGTAATGTTGTCAGCTATTTTAGCCACAGACTTCAGCAGCTTTTAAAATAGAATTCACCTCATTTCCATAGCCAGGAAGTAGGCCATGTAATCAGGGGTTTAAAAAGCATCTTTGAATCCAGGTCATGACACTGGTGCTGGCAGCTGATATGGGTGTGAAAAGCCAGGTTGGAGGGCAGGAGACAGCAGAGGCTGCAGCCTCCTGCCACAGTTTGATTTTTTTTTGTGGGGGGGGGGGGGTGGGGCTGGGGGGGNATTTTGAATTGTCCATGTGAATGAAACAGATTAAATCTGTTTCTGAGTATATAAGCAGGGTGACTTTGGGAACACCTGCCAGTTCTTCCTTTTTCCAGCCCAGGTTCTAGTTCCCAGGTTCAGTTCCTCATTTGTGTAACCCTCTGCAGGTGTATTCAGCCCTATCCAGCCATGGGGGGAGCATTAGCAGGTGTGGAGAAGATGTTTCCTCATGTTGTAATGCAAGCCCAGCTTCAGCTGCTGCTAATTGGCACCTGTGTGTGTAAACAAACCCCTGTGTCACCTCTGAGGTATTTGCTCATGTTACAAAGGCTGATGCAAACTCTTTCTACACAGATGACAAATAGGTTAGACTTGCTAGAAATGTCATTGAGTCCTCCTCACCTTGCAGTGCAGAAATGGGAAAGTATCACTCACTTGGCTGCCTTGCCAATATTATTCCCTCTTTTTCCTGCTTGGTGTCATCTCCCATCTCACCGTAAATATTGAGGCTTTTTATTTTATGGGATGAAAGTCTGCCTGTTGTTTTTTTTCTCCTCATGTTTGTCTTCCCCTATTCAGCCTTGACCAGTGGAGTAAGCAGGAAGAGTGGATCTATCCCCAGCTGAGAGAAGAGGCTTGAAGCAAGTAGCTTGTCCTTTCTTGGGGCACATTCCAGTGCTGTGGAATTTGGTCTTTCACACACATGGTGCCAGGATTGTCAGAGTTGATGGACTGCTTTTTTGGCTTCTTGATAAACTGTCTATGACATGATTGCTTGTAACTGCAAGCCTTAAGCTCTCACTCCTCACCTGGTCTTAAGTTAATTGGACACAGGCAGAGCTAATTAATGAGCAGGCAACTTTTCCTTCCTAAGCACCTCATGCTGCCCTGCAATGTTAGGGCTCAGCATCCTTCAGAAAGGAACACACTTCCTCTGAAATTTCTTACTTCCTTTCATTTTCACAATAATTCTGTAGTTTCTGGGTATACCATCTGTTGCCCTGAGTCTTGATTAAAAGCCTTGACAGACATGTGATGATAGTCAGCAGATCTTTGTATCAGCTCTAACACAAGCCAACTGCAGAACAGCAGAGCTAAGCAGTAGAAAATACACCTTCCTTAACACTCAGGCTCAGCACCCTGGGCTTTCCTCATCCGCTGTCACAACTGGGCTGAAAGAAGGGGCACACTCATTTCTGGCAACAGAGAAGTTTCAGCAGAGGCCTGATCCATCACCAAATGACAAACCTATTGACAGCATCTGCCAGAGCAGAACATAACCAGAGCAGCAGGTGGGAGAACAGACTGCCATTGTGGGTTGAGGGTTTTTTCAGTAACTCAAAACTTTTCTCTTTATGGGGCCTCGACTGACTCTGATTTCCTGCTTATCCATATAATATAATCTCAATTTTCTACTTAACAGGCCCTGCCTCGAAGTCAGCCAGACTTCCTGGTGATTATTCCAGAGTCTTTCCCAGAAACTGGAAGGGTTATT
The DNA here is from genome assembly GCA_013399835.1 of Leptocoma aspasia. Lineage (NCBI taxonomy): Eukaryota > Metazoa > Chordata > Aves > Passeriformes > Nectariniidae > Leptocoma > Leptocoma aspasia. The sequence goes on along the minus strand of VXAX01000141.1, from coordinate 170,999 downwards.
TTGTAACCTGAAATGAAGAGATACCTTAATTTTTCCTTAGAAATATGGAGATAGAAATAGAGACAACTAAGAGAGTTTGCTGCCATAGCCCCCCACCCCTCCCCTTTACATCAAACAGCTCAGGTGTCACTGAACCTTAGGACCTTTTTCCATTTGACTGTGTCCAAATAACTTATGAAGAGTGACATATTTTAGAGCACAACCTAAATCTTCTTGGGTGTTTTTTTGCAGTTTAAATACTGAACATCAGCCGAAGCCCCCACAACATCTGGGTACATTTAACAGAAGAATCTAACAAAGCCACATTTAATTACTCTCTATGTTTTCACTTCCTTTCCCATCAACATTAATTGCAAAATGTGTGTGTAAATTGTGACTTAATTCTGACCCTCCCAGTCAACATCTGACTAATTTAGAAATCTCTCATGCTTTCTCATCACCCTTTTATGTGACTGTTAATCACAGCAGACAGTTCCTCTGCTGAACTGTTTGGATAGGGGTGGGACCCAATCTGAAGCCTTACACTGGAATCCCATATCATATTGACTTTACTGGCAGCAGCCCATTTTACTGATGTAAGGCTACAGACACAGGAGCTGCACTTGATACAAAGATGTAATTACAACAGAAACTCAGGTCCCTAAGCTGTGTTACAGCACCAGCTCTTAACACTGCAGAGGCTTTAGAGCATTTCTGGCAAAAGATTTTTACCAGTAATAGAGCAAGAAAATATGCTATTTGATGAAAGACACGTATTACTGAATGGTGAAAGTGTGTGTATGCAAATGCCAGCATGGGGAAACTAAGAAGTGCACATTTTTGCTCAAAGCCTTGCTTTGTCTGGCTTCAGACACTTGGGTGTTCACTGAAGTGAGATGTTTAGATACAGATATTTGCATGAGGCTCTGACTTGGATCACACTTGGGCTGAAACCTAATGATCAGCAATTTCCTGGGTGATACCAATAGGATGTTGAAGGTGGTATCTGTTTACCCATAAGGGAAAGGGTGAAGTGCCATGCTTATACCAGAGCATCCAGCCTTCAGCAAGGCAATTGGAACAGTGCTTGGCAAATCTCATAATTTCTACAGCCACTGCAACTGTCCCATGGCATGGCCAGGCAGGACCCAGGACACTGTTACTCATCCACCAGCCTCAGAGTGACTCAGTGCAGTGCCCATCTCCAGGGTCCCTCTGCTGCCATGGATGTCAATGAACAGGGATTGCAGCTGCACAGTGCCTCAGCAGAGACATTTGTTCAGAGCACTCGTGTAGTAAAACAAGCAACTACTTGAAAAGGAAGCAGTTTAAGCAGTTTAACTGATTGTATTTCCTCTCTTTGATAATTGGGCTGGGCCTGCTGACTCAGAAATCTTTCCAGGGTGAATTCCTTCTTGCTCCTTCTAGCACCTGCTGTAAGGATATTTCCTCCTGCACAAGCCTCTCCTTTTTTCCCCCACCTCTACAGGAAATGAGAAGGGTCTCTACAGAAATGGCTGAGAAGAGAGCCACAGAGGTAACAGCCAACTTTCAGTGCAAACAGCTCACTAGTACATTGACCCCAGTGACCTGAACCTCTTCTCCACAGGTTCCCAGGCAGCTCAGTCTAATGTTGCTCCTGCTGTAGGAGCACACACCTGTAGCCAATGTCCTGTGGCTTTATCAGGAGTGAAGTGAACCCCTGTGCTAAATCCTGCTTCATCTCTGCACTCCCCAGGGCACTGGGACAGGCTTGCAAACATACGGGGGGGCCTCTCCAAACAGACTTAAAGGGTCATTGCAGCTTAAAAGAGTCACCAAAAAGGATTTAGAGACACCAAGTTGATTCTTCACATCATTTTGTTTTGGCAATGGTAGCTGTGTGCAGAAACTAAACTGTTGCCTGAAGCCCAATGCCAATCCTTTTATTTTGCATCTTGTGTGAGCAATTAGCAGTTAATGACCAGCAGCGACCAGCAGGGCTCACCCTGTCCCATCTGGAAAGGGCTTGGGCAGAGGAGTGGGTATGAGGCCAAACCCACAACAGCTGAGCTCTGGTCCCAGTGCAGCATCACATGCTATGTGAGCTGCTTGTCTCTGCTTCAGTATTTCAGCCAACAAATTAGCAGATATTTTACAGTCTTTTGAAAGATGTAGGCAACTACAAAGTATATTTCTGTAGCAGAAACAATCATATGTGCTCTGAAAAGTGGGCCCTTTCAGGATATTCCTGCACCTTGACTTTTCTCCCTGTGAGCTTGCAGTAGAACTCTGCTGTACCCACTGAACTGTCCTTCTCCCCATATCCTTACAACTTTCCCACGTGCCTTCTTCTGTGCACCTCCCACAGATGAATATTTCTGAACAAGTTTCTCATGTGCAGCACTTTGAGTTTTGCTTTCAGTGCCTGTATTGCAGAGCCATTAAACACAAGCAGTTCCTCTCCAGATGCCTCAGCATGCGCAGTCTGTCAAACCAGGACTGACTCCACGAGAAAACTATTAAGATACTCAGCTGGTGTTAGGCAAAGCTCTGAAACATGCTCTAATGTTACAGTCAGGGTCTCCTCTTACCCGAGGACAAGGCCAGCTCTCTCTGCACTTCCACATTCTGCACATTCCTCAGCTCTGGGGCTGGGTTCGGCTCTGGCCAGGAGCTGCTCTCATGTTCCCCAGTGCAGCCCTCGGCTCCTTGGTGTCCCACACCTGTCAGAGGGACTTGCCTTCTCCTGGAAATAGCCTCCCTCACAGCATTTGAGGCATTGCACAATTGGAGGCAGTTCATTTGATGCTCCTGGGAGACAACACTGAGAGGCTCAGCTGTTCATTTCTTGCCCTCCCACAACACATGAGAAAGAGAGTACTCAACAGAAAAAGTCCATCTGCTGATTCATGGTAACACAGGAATCCTTTTTTTCTTGCAAACAGTGCTGGCTGTGGTACAAATAATACTCCAGCTGATGCAGTAAGAGCTTCCCAGAGACACAACAAAGAATCTGGGATGGACTTCTGAAAGAAAATCAAAACAAAACCACAGGCTTCCCCTCTGCCTTTGGGCTCCTGCAGGGTGCCCAGTGGGTCACAGGATGGAGGGGAAGCCCTCCTGCCACAGCACCCCCGCACTGTAGCTGCCTCCTGTGCTGCCCTGCAGCCTGTCACCCCCAGTGACCCACCTTCCACTTCTTGTACTAGCCAGGAGTTGGTGTGCACATGTGCTCAGGGCCCCGCTATGATGAACATTTATCATCAGTCAAACAATCGGGCCCTGCTGCACAGAAATCACCAGATCAGAAAAGCCTTTTTGTCCACAAGCTGTTTTGCTCCACTAAACAAACATTCGAGCTCTTAATCATGCAATGGACTAATTTTGTTCCACAGAGCTGTTCATACAACTTGACTCCTAACATTTATGTCTTTGAGAAGTAGTATCTAGCAACTCACTGCACCATCTGGGTCACAAGACATGGAAGAGCCAGGAAGAAAAGACTTTCAGTCCTGCAAGGGCCAAAGCCTTAGGACCTGAATGAGCTAAATGACTCTGACTTGGTCCAGTCCATCCACAGTCCTGTCTCCAGTGAGTTGGTGCTTCACCAGTCAGCTTCAGATGTCAGGCAGAAGGGGAAGATCTTGGTTTTTGCACCCTTTGCCTAAATGGAGATTGTTTTTTTTCTCCGTGTGATACAAGGGCTGTACCAGGGACAGACCACACCCACTTTTAGCAGCTCCGTGCAGAAGTTCCAAGAAGGATTTAAAGCATCACAGGCTTGTTGCCTTGAAATTCACTCTGCACCATGACTCAGACTGGGCAGCACAGACAGAACATTGCAGTTCTGTCATCCACTCACTGGGTCAGCCAGAGGCCATGGCTTGTCTTGGAAAAAGTTTCAAAGCATCATTTTGGCTACTGATTCAGAGGATTTCCAGAAATGCTAATGAGACCCAGCACAAATCCAAGCATGCACAAGTCCTGTTCTCATTATAGGGGAATCCACAGCACAGACCAAGAGGGAAGCACCAGCACTCTGCTAAGCGCTGTGCCCGAGGGGAGCTCTGCAGCCACACCAGCTCCGTAGTTACTTTTTTTTTTAGAATGTTACAGAGTGCAACTGGGCAATCAATCATACCCCTGTGACTCCTTAGCAAGGCTCTACGCTTCACTGTGGGCCTCCTTGCACTAATCCTTCTTTGGCTGTGCCAGGGAGATACTGCTCTGTACAGCTCATCCTTGTCACTCGCTGAGTGATTGCTCCAGTAGACAGGAGCCTGGCCACTGCAGGCAATTCCAGCTGCAGCCCCATGTATTTACACCTGTAGCCTGTGCTGTTGCCATAACAGTCCTTGGGCACTGTTTATATATAAATGACTGGATTCTACTTAAAAGCACCTTTAGGAGTTGTCAAGTAAAACTCAAATGTCTCATAAATGTACCATCTTTGAACATTTGTACCAATGTTCACCTTTGTTCACAGGGTGAACAACTCAAGGGGATACCTAGTAAGGGCTAATGAAGCACTTTAGGAAAAAGCTGCAAGATCTGGATTTGTTAGTTGGTTACCAGTGACTGCAGTCATTGGAGTGCAGTTACAGCATTTAGGCCAAGATACCTCATGCTGTGAGCCAGGATGGGGGCAGGGTTTGAGGGCACTCACAGGCTGACCCTGGGTAAAGTGCTCAGGGTTGTTACCTGGAGATGTCCTGCTCTGGTTGGGGTCACTCTGCCATTCTTTCTGGCAAAGCAGAGATACAAAGATATACTCCAGTGAGTCCTGCAACACCTCTAAGATCAGTCTGGTTCTTACACTTAAATCTCCCTCTCTTTGACCACAGTGAGGAGGTGCAAAGCTTAGCAGGTATTTCACTCTCTTACAGATACAACATCCCAATAGGCCTGCATGCCAACCTCTCCGAGGGCTCCCCTGTATGTGAGGTGCTCAAGACTAACTCTTCTCTGCTCAACCAAGATGGATTCTTCCATGGGAAAATGGGATTCAGAACAGCTCTATCAAAAGGTCTCCTGAATATGTCAGAGGTAGGAAAAAGCCTCATACAGCTGTACAACTTGCCTTCCTGATACAAATTAGCCTGCATTTATCCCAGCACATAACAGCTGAGGACCTTTCCCAGATCCCAGGTGTGAGTAGGCTTAGACATGAATCCTGCCTGTGCAGCTTAAGCCTGGCTTTTAGGTCCTGGGCCTCATTCTCCCAAAGGCTCTGCAGCCTTTGAGAACCCATTCCTCCCTGATTCAGTGCCTGCATACACTGTTAACTATTTATCTGAGGAGGTAGAAGGGGCATTGGAACAGGTATTTACAAAGAACCTAGAGATCAGTAAAGAGCAAGTGACAGAAAAGTCCTAAGTAGGCACCAGGCTTTTCTTTAGCTTGTGAGAGGTTTTGGTTCTCTAGGGAGATGGCTGGTTTTGCCCCATGAGCAAGGATGAACATGTTCAGGTTATCAAAACTCCATCAGTTTTAAACAGAAATGGATGTTCCAATATCCTATGTATTCAGAACATCCCCATCAGCACCATCCCCATAAGCAGTACCACAAAGAGTCCCATGCCCAGGGGAGGCTCTGGGCAGCCCAGCAGTGCTGCACATCCCTGTACAACCACAGCACCTGCTGCTTCCCAGAGTTATATCCTGATTCCTGCCCAGTGAGGTCCCAGCAGCCCCATCACTCCCTTGCTCTCAGCCTCTGCCAGGTCTTGCTCTGACCCTTTTCTGCTGCACAGGTGAAGCAGGAGCTAAAGGCCCAGGTGGAGCTGTTCCATGAGCTGACAGGTCACCTACCTCCTCACATGGATGGGCACCAGCATGTCCATGTTCTCCCAGGTAAGAAGAAAATCTTCCCAGCACCAAGCAGGTGAGAAAGTCAGTTCAGAGGGGACTCCCCCTGCCACAGCTCCCTGTATGAGCAATAACCCCCACCATGAGACACCTGCTGGCAGTTGCAGTTTGAATGTTCACACCTGACCCCACAGTCCTGCCCAGACCCAAACTCTGCTTGGAGCCCTGGGTCTTCCCATAGCAGCACCAGGGCATTAATGGCTCAAATGGCCAAGGTCACACCTCTTCCTCCAAGGACCAGTAGTTCTCCTCAGCATCCTAATTCCATGTTCTCATGCACATTGAAGGAGGCAGACCAAAGCCAGCAGCAGACTGGCCAGTTTAAACTGGAATGTTGGAGCTTGCACTAACTGGTGGCTCTTTCAGATGCTGCAAGAACTCCATCCTGTCTGTTGTGTTCCCACCCCAGTCCCCGCCTGCAGGTCTCAGCTTTAGAGATGAGCAAGGATCTTTTGTCCTTGTTTTGCAAATAAAGTCATTGTAGTGCACAGATGGAAAATGGAGTGAGAAAAGAGCCCAGGTTTTCCCACTCCAGTACTAACTGCCTCCAGATAACATTGCTCTGGTTGTACAAGGACTTGATGAAGACTGACAGTGCAGTCACCTCTAGTGCATTCTAAGACCAGACTCACTTAGAAGGGGGGCTGGACTAAAGGCTCAGTGCTGAAAGGAAGAAGGACAAGGCACCTACAGCAGAAGTTCAGGGAGAAATGTTTCAGTATAGGTGACTCCCATACAGATGGACTTCAGCAGAAGATAAACCAAATGGAATTTTATTTTTTTAAACACAGAAAGGAAAGAAGCCTCTGTGCTAAGAGCTTGCAGGGGACACGAGAAGCTGGTTATCCAACTTCTGACTGGAGTCTCTGGTTTTACTTACAGAGGTCAGGCACGTATTTGCAGAGGTGTTAGAGGAATATGGGATTAAGTACACACGTGTCCCTATAGAGCCAGGCCTTCATAACTGTGACTGGATTCCACCATCCCTCATGGACTTTTACCTGGGAGTAGAAGAAGATTCTTTTAACACAGTGGATGTGTTTACAAAGCATGGAATAAGGTAAGACAGGTATTACTCATCTTTTTTTTTTGTAGTAAAACACTAAGATTGTATAAGTTCCTGATAGTATCTTTCAAAAATGGAACACCATCTTTCCTCTTTAGATTCAGAGAAAGGTTCAGGAGGAGCACAAAAATGCCAGGGGCACAAGGGCTTAGGAAGTTTTGTTTGAACAGGGATGAGTCACTTTCCACTTGAAAAGGAATGTTCTTTTCAGGGTATGCTTCTCAACCTTTCCAGTGAAGCTGCGTCAGCCTGGCATCAGGCTGCATCAATGCTGGAATTTTGAAAGTATTACCTAAGGAAAGTTTTCAAGAACTAAATTTTCATCTTCCTGTTGTAGTAGAGAAAGGGTTTTAAGTAGCAGGAAAGAGACTAATTAGAAGCAGGTTTTGTTAAGCGGAAGCAATAAGCTCTGAGAGCTGGCAGTACCACAGCAGGTGATCACTCCTGTAAGCAAACAGCCTTGTCAGTGTCTTGCATTTCAGCGGCCAAACCCTGAAAGCTCACCCCTTCCCCCAATAAAATCCTTCTCTTAAAAGCTAGACAGTGTTTTATGGATTAAAGGCCTTTCACTAGAGACCTTTGCAGTCACCTGTCCTTTGGGGCAGATGCCATTACTTCCTCAGTCCACTGGAAGCATTATTTTCTGGGATTTTTTTTTTTTTTTTGTATCAGTGGTTCTGAACACCAGCAGCAGGCTGGTATTTCTCCCTTCTCAATAAGAGCTGAGCTGGGCTCTTCTGTGATCATTCTGGAGTAAAGGCTCCAGCCTCGAGTTCTTCCATAAACATTTTCATTCTGCCCTCACATGCTCAGCTCTCCTGGACTCATCCAGGCCACACTTAGAACTGACACTTGCAGCGAGACTTGAACAAAGAATTGTGTCAAGCTAAGAAACAGCATGTAGGTGGTGTTCTCTAGGAGTACCATTCTGTCCAGTTATTATGCTTCTCTGATATATTCTGGCAGAAGGCTTCTTTAGCTGGATGGTTGCCCTTTTATTTCTGTTACTTTTGTTTCTGCTTAGTTGAGGGTTATTATTCAGGCTTAAGTTATTTTGATAGTGTGGCATTTCTCAGTTTAGCATTGCTCCTCCCTTTTGGGACAGTAAAATGCACCTGTAAGCTCACAGATGCCAAACACCCCATGTGCCATCACACAGTGCTGGGGCTGTGCTGGGCCTTGCTGTCCCTGCAGAACTACTGCTTGAAATAGGGTCCTGGTTTCAATCAGGAAAAGTTCTGGTTTTACTTTTTTTTATAGTTAAAAGTTTTTTAAAACTCCTTCCCATTTTCTATCTTAAGTTTTAAGTAAATTTTGATTCCTGATCCGCTGGATGTAACACAATTCTCTACCTACCTCTTTAGCATTAACAGCAGTGTTCCCTCCTCTGGCTGCAGGTGGCCAGACATTTACATAGGCCTGAGCACCATGGGCAGGAACATGTCTGTCAGCAGCATCCGGAGCGCCATCGACAGCGCCGTCCTGCAGCTCACGGCCAAGGCACCGCAGAGCAGCGCTGGGACAATCGAGCTGATGGTGCACCCAGGGTACCCCAGTGTCCCACCCGTCGGGGGCTGTGGGGAAGGACCAGATGATTTCTCACAGTCCTGGGAACGCCTCCATGAACTCCAGACATTAATTAAGCCAGAGCTGCAGAGCCATTACAAAAGCAGGAACATTCAGCTGTGTTCATTCAAAGATCTTTAAATAAATGAGCAGACATCCAGCCAGCCAGCCAGCCGTCCATCCATCCATCCATCCTCTGAAGACAGGCAGTTGCTAACGTCCAGAGAAGCCAGATAACTGTTACCAGAGTCACAGGCCCTGGTACAGCTCACAGGAGCTGTGAACAGCCTGGGAATGGACACCACCACCCTGTGAGCAGCTCCAGGCAGTGCCCCAGAGCCCCAGCTGTCAGTTTTAAGGCCACAACATCTGCTCAAAATGTGCCAAACTCCTTCTGTGACACCCCTTCCACAGGCTCCCAGGGCTCAGCTCCTGCCAGCAAAGGAGCAGCACAGCACCTGAGGGGTCTGATCATTTATCATTTCAGACTTGATGGCAAAACAAGAACCGTGCTGGGGAGTGGGTGCTGCTTTGGGGCACCCACTCAGTGAGGCCACCCACAGGTGGCCTCGACACCTTCAGCATTCAGCTCTCTGAAAGCAGCCAGTCCCTGCCCCTCCCTCCTACCTGCTGACTGACGGTGAGGGGTGCAGGGACACCCTCAGAGCCCTCCTCTGGTTGGGCCACATATGGCCCAGTGGGGTCTGCAGCCACCTCCCGGGAGCTGCCTCAGCTGGCAGGAATTGTGTCTGCCTGGTTACGTTGCCTCTTCGCATTAAGCCCCCCAGGAAAGTAACATCAGCTGCAGCCCTTTTGGAGAGGCTTCTTATTTTTTGGATGACTTTGCAGGAGCAGCAACTGTTGACCCACCTGCTATTTCAGTAACTGCTGTGTATAAGAGCAGCAGCAACTGCTCCTGCACCACCCACTCCCCTCAGGACAACCATGAGCTGTGCCAGCCACGAGCAATGGCTGCGAGTGGACAAGGTCCCTGTATTTGTCCTTTTTATTCCTGTCACCAGAGCATTTGAACTCCAACAAGCCCCAGTAGCGCTGATATGTTCTTAACTGCAGCCCTGTCATTCCTGTAAGGACTTTCATATGGGGAAAAATTATTTTAGATTGTTTATACTCATTCTCTGCACAGGAGTGATCTATTTAATGTAACTGATTTTGTTAACCATGTTTTTTAATATAAAAAATATCAGTATGATAATCTTTCTTTTAAATGAAAAATAAACTCAGGCCTTTTCTATTGCAAAGCTTCAGGAGGCTTTTGGGTTTAATTACATCTGGTGAGTGAACTAAACTCACCCACTCACCGCTGGAAGGGCCTCCCTTTCTATCATCAATGGGACCTTGTCTGACCTTTCCTGTAACACGTGAGGAAGTTTTTGTCCTGTACAAGTAGGAAAAACATCAAGGATGTTGTAGAAAATTTTTTCCCCGATTCTTTCCTATATTATAGAAGGTGCCTTCGATGTCCGAGCCGAGGCCGGGTGTTACCGGGGCCACCGGGACACACCCGCGCCCGGAGCGCTCGCACCCGCCAGCGCCACCCCGTGCCCGCCGGGCCGCACTGCAGCCGCTGCCGGAACGCAGAGCTCCGTCCGCTATGGAATTCTCACCGCGTTCTCATGGATACTTTTAAACCTTATTCTAAACATTCAAACTGCTCCATGTTCTAAGCGCTGGATTGGCTCTGATCACACCCATCAGGACGTAACGCACCTGTGGAATTTTGGATGCATTTTCTGGCAGCTGAGCACTGAAGACCTGAGGGCAGCCTTTACCCGAGCACTGTACTGTGAAAAACAGATTTTGTAAATTCGAGATTTTTAAATGAAGAGCATTAAACCCCAAATTTCCGTTTAATTAGAGAAATGAATAATGAACTACTAAAAGACTACTCAACAGAGAACCTTTCAATTGCATAAAATATAGGGAGATAAGGAAATTTCTCAGTGGTTCTGAGAAAGGTAAAAGCTTTAAAAATAACCCAAGCTGAAATTAAAACACTACTACAATCCCAGTTAACTCCCAGACCTCTGGGAAAATAAAACCATGCCACAAAGCCTTTGAGAGCAATTTTTATTAGGGTAGCAGAATGGACTTGCAGAAAGCCTATACCAGTACTCCTGGGTGTAGTTTCACCAGTGCGCTGCTTTCATTGTGGATGTTCAACTGCACGTTTAAAATTCAGCATGGCTTAGGGAACCAGAGAGAACAAGAGCTTGATTTCCTGAGTTAGCATAGGACTTCGCACTTGGATTTCTTCTCCTCAGCCTTCAGCCACACAGGTGCCGGATCCCTTCGTTCAGAGGCTGCCCCAGACACGCGCCAGCACTTTGTTTACACGTCTCACAGTTTAGCAATTGGACTATGAAGAACACACCAAGAGAACTGATAGCGAGATCTGTCTTCGTGCGACCGCTGCAGCTGGATGGGAGCGGCTGGTGCGGCTCAGCCGGAGTTCCTGCAGTCACACAGCCCTTCCGTCCCTTCCCGCCGCATCCGATCACAGCCAGGCAGACAGACGCAGTCTTTGACCTGAGAGGCTTTACAACCACAGAGTAACTATTGAGTAGCAACGAGGGCAGCAAACTAGTGCTACAGTTTTGTTTCAAATAAAATTTAGAGAATGGTAAGTTTCCATGCCAACAGACATGATCAAAGGTACAGTGACTCAGGTGATGCAGAAGTTACACACTTCAGTTTGACAGATAATTTGGCATTATTTTATTATGAATCTGAGTGAGCGTGAACGAAACAAAATCAGTACCAACTTTCTGCAAATGAAGACACAAAGATGTGAAAATTTGGTAATAGTGCTCTCACAAGCCTGAAAACACTTAGGAAATGCAAGTTTCCGTAAATAAGGTGAATGTGGTTTAACTTTATTTACCTGCCAAAGAATCTGTCTAAGAACACTTAAACATAAAATTTCTTAGCTCCCTAACTTATAAAAAAATTTACTTTCAACAGAGGTGAGGTACTGGGCTGTCATTGTTTACACTAAATTGGAAATGAAAGCCAGAGGAGAGGGACAAATGAGGAAATAGCAAATACACAAGACATTAAAACCAAGAGAAATCTACTGCTTGACACACTAGTTCTGAAAGGTTGCAAAGGCAGAGGCTGTATTAAAACTGAATTTAGGAGTACAGGCAACCACCTAGGTGTCAGGGTTTTTTCATCTCAGCTTCCTGCACATCAAAATGATATGTGCTCCCAGATACCGATGGATTTCTGGAAATAATCCATTCACTCAGTAGCAGACCCCAGCTGCAGAAGGGGAGACAGCAGGTTGACTGTGTGGCAGTTTGACTGTGGAGCTAAGATCACGCTCTGGGCTGGGGAGGAAAGGCAGCAGAAGCAGCAGAGACACAGCAAAGGATGTTCAGCTCTGAAGGGAAAGGGCTCCCTTTCCTTTCCTTTCCTTCAGCATGCACAGGAGTGCCCCGGGGCAGCCGCAGCTCGGCTCTGCCCGAGGAAGCTCAGCAACACTCACTAAATGCCCTGCCCCGTGTGCTGAACACAGCAGCAGCAGCAGCCCAGCACACTCTGCCACACCTCATGCTCAGGCCTGGCCTCGCAGCGGTGCCGGGGCTGGAAGGGCTCCAGGGCCATCCCACAAACACAGACGCTCCTGATGCATTCTGAGGGAAAAGGTTCAGAGAGAACAGCAGTGCTGTCAGATTTAGTTCTTGAATCCAAAATTAACGTTTCCAAAAGAATGATTTTAAACTCAAAACAGTTTGTCACTTTCGTACCTCTTGGTCCCCAATTTCTGGAACTCTCCTGGATTGGTGGTAATGTTGTTCTGTGCATGTTTCCCACTACTCTGCACAGGTATTAAAGACAGAAGTGAAGGAAGTTTGCAATTGCATTCCACTACTTGTTTGCTACAGATTTTTTTTCCAAAGTTTTCCAAGAGCAGAACAAAAGCCATATTCTAATTCATTGATGCACACAAAAACTTGGGTTTCCCCGTTTAATAGACATTGGCCAGATTTACATCAGACCCAGACATTATTTCTGATTGGTTTTGTGGGGTTGGATTTTGTTTATTATGTTACAAACTGAAGTTCAGGGGAACTTGCAACAAGTCCCACAAAGCACAGTGCAACATTTAGAAAGAAAAGTAAACGAAACTGCCAAACACTCAATCATTTTCTGCCGGAACTGGGATATTTTTCCTAAGACATCACTTTGAGGAGGGCGTTAAAATTCAATGAATGAACTCAAGATAGTGGGAACTGCAAGGAAAAATAAGAAATGACAGCCACAACCTTTTCAATTTAAGGGCAGAATATAAGTCTAAGATATTTTTGATAAATTCTGACAAGAAAAAGAAAACAGCATACTTTAAAGTATATTGAAGCAGTGATTTTTAAACAAAGAAAGCAGAACTAGAACATCTTAAATTTTAATCCTTTCTTTACAGGTTACCTAGCCCACTTTTGATTAAGAAAACTGTAGAAAGTTAGTAACAGCCACAAGTTCACACCGAAAGGTGGCACTTGTCAATTTTCCATAGAGTCCTGCTTTACGGGGTGTCTCAAATGCACTGCTCCGATCTTCTATCATAGGTTGCTGACAGCACTCGTGTCAGATTTTAGTCCACTGGTCGCTTCTCACCATATTTCTTTGTAAACTCTTCAGCGTTCTTACAGAATTTTTTACGGTCCTTAGAGTATTCTTCAGCTAGGTCAGCCCGGAGGGGGTGCTCGGGCTGTGGATCATTCACCAGTGCTATGAGGGACTGGATTACTGTCAAAAGAAGTATAAACACCGTCAGAGACTTAGATGGTTAATTTTTCAAAATCAAAATGTAAGCAAAATTCCCCTGTAAGAAAAGAGCTTTAACTGCATTTAAATACATCCCCATAAATCTCGGGCCTTTTCAAGCGCAGGGCGTGAGTAAGCTGCAGTGATATGCCAAGATTTAGTTCAATGACCATGAATGAACACCAGAAAATCATATTTGTAAACAAAATCGACATGAACAGAGACCAAAGTGCACTACAAAAGATTTCCCACGTAACTGGCATCCCATCTGAAATCCTCTCCTATGGCTGAGAACGAATCGAAGTTCTCAGACAGGTTCACTGAAGGGATTTGGTAAAGATGGAATTTGCACCATGAAGCATTTCCCAGCACCTGTCACAGTGATGTAGCTGTGACTGACCCTCTTCTGGAAACCCTTTTTTCCAGCTTTATTTCTCTATGATTCTTACTTCTCCTACGAACAGCAGGCAGGTCTTCCCTTTACTCTCAACTGCCCAAGGCAGCCACCAGTAGAGATGTACTGGGCAAACAACGAGGTAGGAGTGGCAAGGTGCTCACAGCAATGTCACCAATGTCCCTGTCACTTTCCAAAGAAAAGTCATTCTTCAGGAAATGGAAATGCACCTGACATTTACAAAGTGAACCTCCCACTCCACAGTGCCATTTACTGCTACATTTTCCAGACACACATCCTCACAGCCGTTGGAAGCTCACAAGGATCAGGGCTCCCGCTGCCCAGCCACCCAAAGGTGTCTGTTCCTGGGCAGGAATGCAAGTTCATACAATGATGGTCACTCCAGCAGATGCTGGAACACCAGAGCAGCTTTGTTTGGGGCACTGATCTCAAGTCTTTTCCACCCATGAATAAACCTCAAAACAAATACTCAAAGCCACGCTCAAATCTGACATTTGTCTAGCTAAACTCCTAAACAGGAACGTTTCCTACCAGAGTTTAAACTGCAACAAACTATCTAAGGAATGTAGAATTGATACCAGCTTCCTTTACAGTAACTCACCAGTCCTGGCCTTACAACAACTGCCATCACATTGCTGAAAACAGCAGAAACACTGAGTGGCAATCCCTTCTCACTGAGCAAAGCATGCAAAAACACTACAGAGAAAATATGTGTTCAATAACCTTAATAACAGTAACAAGCCAGAAAAAACAGGCCTGGCAGAACAGGAGCTGCCTCAATATCCACAGTGTTTAAAAATTATCCTGCCATTAAAGTTGCTTTTAATATTAAGCATAAATGAACAAAAAGTACAGCAGTAAGATGCACATTTAGTATGCGAAAGGTAAGTTAATGATTTATGATGAACTTAATCACTTCACTTTTTTGACACCTGCATGAACCAAACCAATCACTTTGATGCTGTACTAATGATGTCACATTATTTCATTGAGAAAAGCTGAGAGTGATTTTTTCAGTGCAGAAGAAATTTGAAGAAAAAGGAATAGACATTTAAGCAGGGCTTTAGTAACACTGTCACAGGTTCATACAACCATGTAGTAACAACAGATGTTGACACTAAAACAACTTGAAGAAAGAGTTAAGACAAACAAAAAACGATAACACAGCAGACCATGAGAGAGTTGAAGCATTTTGATAGCCAGGATCGGTTCCAAATTCTGATTTTAGCGCAGCTTTTATTCACTCTCTCAGATAAAAAGGGAATTGCTACTTCTCAAGGAGACACTGACTATTTTCTGTATGCAAACAAGCCTCAGTAGCTCCAGCTAATGACAGCTTGTTTTTCAAGCTGGGTAGAGACATGTAAATCCTTTAGTTAACTAGCAAAGGCTGATAGCACCAAGATGGCTGCTCAGGTGTGGAACAGAACAGAAACCTTCCACATGTTCCTTCCATCTCCTCTCTCCTGAGGATCTTTGTCCTGTACAATCAGGGATAAATCTACAACAAATCTAAGATCTTGGCCGTCCTATTTCACAGGTTCTTTCTGCTGCCACCTCCATTTTCACCAACATTCAGCTGCTTCATCTCTTCCAAAACAACTACAATTTTTCTGTTTTGTCTTTGGCAAGATCACACAACTAGAAGTATTTTCTTTAGCATGCAGGGGTAAACAGAAAGACGATATCTTAAGTACAGCATTGATCAGGAACACAGATCATGTGAAAATAACCTTAAAGAAGAGCCTGGAAGAGAGAAGTATTTTCTATTATGGAAGAAGATACTTCAGTGTCACTGAAGCTCCAGCACTGCCCTAAACTGCTACTAATTTGAATACTCTTCAAAAATAAGCATTTTTTGCAAGGATGTTTGCTTTTTATATGTATAATAATAAAAGCTTAATACCCAACTAATCATTACCTGCCAGACAACACAAAATTCTCACCCCAACAACTCATGCAAACAATAACAGGAAGAAACCCTACTTATACTACACTTAAGTCTGCCACAGAACCTGACAAAACCCTTCTCCTTACAATATTTAGATTCTTATCAAAGACAGTCTATACAGCAAGCCCGACAGCAATGATCTTTTAAGAACTACAAGTTAGTCTGTGGTATTATTTCAGATTTTGTTTATGACTCCCATGATATTTCAAGCCATATGTTCAAATCACTGAACCACGTGGCAGATACATCCAAGAATTTACTGAACACCTTTGGATTCCAAAGTCACTGTTTAAAAAGAAACACAGAATAACCCTCACACAAACTACCAGCAAAATTTTAAAGTATGCTGAGGACACTTCCTTAATAAACTCCTTAGTCATGAAGTGTTTTGTGGTTTCCTGGAGGTGGAAATGCCACTTCAGTGCCAGTACCTCCCATTCCAGTAACAAAATGAGATTCCACAAGTTGTACTCTGTGCTCACCACATGTGATTCATGACACAAACCTTACAATGAATATACCCTCAGAGCATTGAGAAACTGACACATGAAACATTATTAGCTTTAAATTCAAACACTCTACAAAGTTTCTCAATACCCAGTTCTTTCTCCATATGGAGTCCTACCTTGGTCAGTTTTGGTTGCTGGCTTCCAGTTTTCAGCACTAATTACTGGCAGACAAACCTGCCCCTTTTCATCGATGTTAGGGTGATAGATCTTTGTTTTAAATGTAATCTTAGGAGGTTTGAATGGATACTCTGCTGGGAAGTTGATTTCAATTCTGAAGGCTCCTTTATCATATGGAGGATTGTCCTGCAACAAGAAGGCAGAATGTCAAGAATGTGGCACATGCTAATGGACACAAGTGAAAAGCAGCAAGGTACAGACTTGGATTTCTTTGATCTCTTGAATGACCTCTTTGAAAGGCATTTTGTACCAGATTTAGGTGTCAGGAAACATCAAAACCCACGAGAGGCAATACAACCTGCATGTTTGCACCCACCCTGGAAAAAGCAGGTTGCCATTGTCCTACAGCTGGCTGACACTTCTCTAGGTAAGAAAGTGTCCAGCTCCATTTACTCCCAACTCAAGGCCCTCTCTAGTAAGTTGTTTTATTCTCAGCAAGCTGACAAAGGAAATGGGTTTCTGAACAGTTATTTTGTGTGTCTCACAACATGGTGGCATGAACAGCAAAGCAATTTGGTTTGTCAGATCTCCCTAAATGTTTCGAGAACGATTTTGTGCTGACTACACAAAAATCTGCTGAGCATTCATTGGTACTAAAGATAGATATTCACTGTGTTTGCTGATGAGAACATTCTGAATTTGTATGCAGTTTTAGCACCCACTCTTATCAGATCAGTTTTGAAGGAGCAGGATGAGAGAACTGTGAAGTGAGCAGAGCACTTCATCATTCTGAAACAGAAAAAACAATGCCTAGAATTTCACTTAGAAAAACCTGTTAGACTATTGATACTGCTGCTTCAGATACTGCACAAGAGAAGCAGAACAAAAATAAACCATTGCTACATTTAAAGCCTATGAAAATACTGTTCTGCACGGAAAACAGTAACTATGGAATGAAGCCTTTCCAAACACTTCTGAGAATAAGAATCAAAGGATGAGAGTTTCCAGTTGGTGTAAAGTGCAATCACACACATTTCTTCATTAGCAACCAGACCCTTCCCCACAATCAATTCCACTCCAGAATTTATCAATACTTGGAGTGGGGAGTGTTCTATTAAAATATTTGTCAACAGAAAACATTTAATTTTAGGCTCATCCATGTGGAGAATCCGGTTGTGTGTTTGTAAGAAATACAGCACAGT
The DNA here is from genome assembly GCA_013399835.1 of Leptocoma aspasia. Lineage (NCBI taxonomy): Eukaryota > Metazoa > Chordata > Aves > Passeriformes > Nectariniidae > Leptocoma > Leptocoma aspasia. The sequence continues at coordinate 153,553 of VXAX01000141.1, read as the reverse complement.
TTCTGCCAGGGGGAGAGGCAACTACAGCGGCTTTAAAATCACGTTTTACCCAAGCAATCCTAAAAGCTTTGGAAGTTGAACTAATAACCTGTGGTGGTGGTGACAACTTAGGCAGTCATTACCCTCTTCCCCCACAGCTCAATTGTTCTTGCCTCCATCATGTGCTGTAATTTCTGAGGACGCTCAGTGAACTGACACAAGAAGTGACCTGCCTTAAAAACATTCATTTTCTTCACTGTGCCTCTTACATGAACAAGGAGCCTGGGCTACAGTCTTGTTTTGATGTTGAAATCAAACAAATAGTGTACCTTGGCCACCCACAGGACACAAACTACTTCATTCTACAATTTAGAACAGGAAAAAAAGTTGACCAGGTATCTTCAATTTGCTTCTTAATTGAGTGAAGACCCTTAAAAACTAACACTTGTTCTGAAGAACAAAATATGTTACAAACAAGAGCCTTTAAAGCTTTACAGCTCACATTTACATTATCTTTCACAGTAATTCTGGATGAACACTATTAAAAATAATAAGCATTATCTTTCACACCTTCATTAAGCAGCTGACCAAAAATGCCCAGTTATAGCATTTAATAATCAGTAACTGGTTAGTCCTAATGAAGTATGTGTCTTTAAACCCTAAGTAAGAGCATTTGCTAAAATGGAAACAGCATGTGAAGCAAAAATACAGAGAAAAAAGTTTAACTTTCAATGAGCTCATGTATTGCATTTTTAAGCCATCAACTCTGGTACCAAAAATAGCTAAAGAGACAGTAACACTAAAACATCTGTAGCATAACCTCAGGATAAAAACTTACACTACTCTTTGAACACAAACAACACATTTTAAATTACTATAGGAAGTGTAATTTCATAACAAAATTCTCCCTTAACTATACCAGCAGTGAATTTGAGGCTATTTCCCCTATAACAGGACATATTACAAATCAAAAGGCAGGTCTGGAGCACAGTTCACTGCACCAACATTCAAACACTTGTGATGCTGCAAAGCTTTGCTAAACAAACACCACGCTCATCCTCTGTGGAGCAGAAACTGTTAAAAATAGCTGCTGTACACCACCCATTCCTGATCTTAACAGGAATAAACAAGTATTTTGTGTTTTGCTTTATTAGTCATTTTACCAACCTTATACTGCTTCAAAGTATTATCAAAGCACTAAACTGTTACACATGAACCACAAAGTGATTAAAGCAAGTCGTTCCTCAGCTCTGTCAAATTTCAGTGTCAGATCCTGCCTGCTTTGTTTGCAGGAGTAGTGTCAGCCACTCCAAGGAATCACTTGCAGGCACAGAAGTAAACAGCAAACTTAATGTATTCCACAGCATTTAAAGTGTAAAGGCCCAGCCATTATCTCAGCCTGTGCCATGTGAGCTCCAGAGCAGCTTCTGACTAATGAGGCAGAGGCACTGCTACAGAGATGTCTCAAAGTCTTACCCATATAATAAAAAGACAGACTTACAGTGGTTGGGGAGGCTTTTTGGCAGCACCCACAGAAAACCACAACTGCTGCCCCCATGGCCCATCCCCTATTGCTGCAGACTAAAAATAGCTCTTAGAACCAAGCCAGCCATTTCCCACTGCTATGGGCCACAGCTGTGGGAAATACAAGAGGTGAAAATCCAACTGACTTTCAACCAAGAAACCAACACAACACATTTCCTGCTTTCCCCTCAGTAGCAAATCCCTCTCTATTTTACTAATAAAATGGTTATCTACTTCAATTAAACATTCCCTAAGAAGACTGTAGTGCTTTTAAAAAAATTAAGTGGAATAGGTTTATTTTGGCACTAACTAATGCCTAAATAAAGATACTACTTTCTTTTAAAGAGCTCACTTCAGAAAATCCAAACCTTTTCCTTGCATCAAATTTTTCCCAATACTCAGTTTTATCCTAGTAATAAACCTAGTAATTAAAAAAGAAACATATTAAGGAGTAAAAATATTTCATATTTCCTTTCTTTTTTCTATGATCATGTAGATTTTGTACTTTAGGCTTAATGTAAAACCAAACTTCACTGCTTCCCCCTTCCAACACCTCTCCCAGCAGCCCAGTGCCACCACGGGGCTCCAGCCATGTGTCCAGCCCAGGACTACAACAACAAATTATTTCATGGTCACCAGCAGCACTACTGAGCTGTGGATTTATGAGATACAACGATCCTCATTTTATTTTAAAGCTCATAAGGAGTAGTCTATACTCACAGGAACAATAAGCCCTTGCCAGGTCAATAAATTAGCTTCATCAACCTGGATATTACGGAAGTTTTTCATTCCACATTTGCGGATTTCTTCAAGCTCCTGAAAAGCAAAGCAAAGTGTTAAGTGTAAGTTAATAACTATATTAAGCAAGATGCTCACATTTATTTTTCAAAATGCTTAAAGGTCAGTGTGGGTTTCTTTAATTAGTGGTGGCAACCCACACAAATAAGAAATCAAATTTTGTACCTGTAAAAAGGAAAATTCTGTGAGATGAGACACTAAAACCCTTATTTTATGATATGTGAGGAAAACACAAAAATGTCTTGTTGCTAACATCATTACAGACACAATGAAGCAGAAGTATTAAAAAACTACATTTAAAAATGTTCTTCCATCTCAAATGTAAATCAGTGCCTTTGGTAACAGACTATTGACAATACTGTGAGGTGCAGAAATAAAATGCATCTTAGGACTTGTGTGAAGGAGAACAGTAATTAGGAAGAACTATTTCATAACAGTTTTAATCAGGGATAAAACCACTGAACAGGCCGATTATTTCAACTGAAAATTAACAAATTCCTGCATGAACAGCTTAAATTGATCCAAACCCAGAAAAATATCAATCTAAGCCAAACAAGCCTTGTTTAGAGCAGTAACTTGAAAAGATTCAGCCTTCTCTCTGTTTAGTACCTCAAAGCTCACAGTACACATTTGGATTCCTCTCTTTCAAGCTGTATCAGTCTTGAGCAAGGTTATCTTCCTGCACCAGTCAAAGTATTTTTAATCAGTTAGTGAACCAGGTATCACCAAAATAAGTATTTCAGCATTTTTAGATTTAAAATGACATATAAGCCCCACTGTAGGGACTGCTTCCTGGAGTATTTCGTAAGACCTAAAAAGAAACACCTCAAGGTTCCACTTTTATTTTCCTCACAACAATTACAGTCCTTTGTGGTTGAACTCTGCTGTTTTATCTTTAAAGAGAATTTAACGAAATATGAATTCAAAATCACCCACAGCGAACATAAAAGTTTCCCAGTGCTTTCAAAACTGCAGCACATGCCTGGTGGCTGCATAGGTTAGGAAAAATGTTGCTTATACAGCACCACTGGGGTGCTCTGACAGCACCCAGCTCTGCACTAGGTGCAGGCATCCTGCAAAATTAGGCTGGATATAACTATGATAAACCTACCAATTACAAGCAAAGGCGCTACACAATGAAAACCAAAAAAGATCAGTTTTCCTGCTACAAGTGCTGTACTGTCTGTGGTTTGTTTTCTAAAACAGCTCTATGTTCATCTCGGATCAAACCTTTCTGTACCTGACTGGCAGATTTAATACTTGCAGTAACCTCTTCCACAAATTCAGCATCATGATAAAACTCAAACCCAAAGGGAAAATGAGAATTCCAAATGCATGTGAAACAAAAATCACGATGCCATATATCAGCAAATGAACATTTATATTCCTACTCATTGCACCTACTAAAGCAAGAGCATACTCTGAACACAGAAGTTTAACCTTGGAGGCTTGGATACTGAACTGATGCCTAACACTATCTTCACGACACTAACACTGACTTTTTAGTCTAGACCCATGGATTAAACCCCAAATTCCACTGCTGCTCCATTTATGCAATGTCACAGACAGTTTGGGTGTTTTTTTAAAAAGAGCTAAGAGGATTATCCTATTTCCTTAGAGCAGGAAAACATACCCCCCCCCAAATAATCCCATGAAGCATATTTATAGGGATAAAGAGCAAACCAAAATATTCAAAAGAAAATAACCTTTATGACTGCAGCTCTAAGAGGTGCTTTGCCATCACTCAGAGTGCAAATCCCCACAGTGCCTTGCTTTGAGTGCTCCTGCACAAAGCAGCAGCTCAGGGAGAGCTGGGGGGATCCTGTGCTGACTGTCCTGACAGGGTCAGGAGAGGAACTTGCTCTCAACTGAGTTTTGCTGCTCACTCCCATCACACACAGAACTGTGAAATCCTGGCAAACCACTGCTCCACAGCATGTAAAAGGAATAAATTCCATTCCACACTAGATGTAACACATCAAACACTAGGAACAAAATAAGCTAATTAAGCAGTAGGTATTTAAGCATGAATAAATGTGCAACATCACAAGTGCCTTCATTCTAAAACAAGGCAAGGAAAATGGGTTTAGACTATTTTCTAGCTACTATAGCAAAAACACTATGCATACGACAGAAATCTCCCCCATTATGCCCAGTGGGACTGCAGCTTCCACGCAGGAGCTTTTGTACCAGGTTCAGACAATAGCATTGTACTGCTGCTGGCCCAGAGAACAATTGTCCAGATGCAAAAAAAGGAAGGACTATGACTCTATAATTCAGGTATGTTATTAAACTAATGCAACAAATTAGAAAAGTGTAGCTTCACATTGTTGGAAAATTAAACACCTACATTTTATAGCTAGATTCAGGTTAAAAAATTGGATACAGAATTAAGAAATGCAAGAATCCCATACAGAGATAACTGTAAAACTTTGTATGCCATCAATGAAAAGTGAAAATAAATATGCAAATAGTTTCCCACTTTTTCTCAAGCCCACCATATGAGAGAGGGAATTACACAGTACAGAGGCACTAAAGAACTAGACAAAAATTGTTCAGGCCATCTTCCTCTTTAAAATGACATGTGAGGCCTTTGCAGGAAACCACTTCCAAAATCAAAGGCGTGGTAAAGGACTGGAGTGTGTCGGGCCTGTACTCTGCCCCTCTCCCGCGGGAGGAGGACAGCTGCGCCAGGGCCAGCCAGGGCTAAAGCTCCGTGCAGCCAGGACTGCAGAGGTCAGCGACAATCCAGCCACCTTAGCAGGGCACGCACCTCAGCCACGGCCTCAGACAGATTGACATTTATACTAGAAATTGCTTTTCTTATCCTAGGAGTGTTTCAGACTTGGTATGTCACTCCAAATGAATCAACTCCGTGGTGGAGCTCTTTACAAACAGCTTTTTCCCCACAACGGCAGTGAACACTGCACAAGCCGCGCTTTCAGGAGGGGTAGGAGCTTCACGTTCACAATTTAAGGGTGTGAGGGGAGGTTGCTTTGTTTTTTTTTTCTTCTGGCAACAGCCAAAACCCATAATAATGATCTAACTGCCTCAGGGCTAGGGAGGCAGACACTGCAGTATAAAAGTACTGTTAAAAAAGTGAATGAGCTACTAAATACTTTCAAGCAGCACAGATTAAAATTAACAATACGTTTAACATGGGCTTGAGCAACTCCAAAGGGACAAAAACTACTTTATGAGGTAAAAAGATACAGTCCAGATATTTATTTCAAAGTAATACTTATGAGTCTGTGCAGACAGTAAATAGATTAATGCTTTTTCTTGTCCTCCACCCCTTAATTTTGTCAAGTAACATAATTAAAGGAGCACAGGAGGAGTGTAACTAAAGGTTAGATGACTGCAGTAAGAATTTCAATCAATCTTCATTCCCCACTTCTTTATCAACCTTGCACGTGACCTTGCTGCATTGGTTTATCCGCTTGAAAAACTGAAATGTCTCAGTTCATGGGGCTCCCTTGAGAGATGATGTTTGTAATTTGGAAATGTTCAGACAAAGTGTTACACACAGCACATGAAATGGAAAAAACAGTTTCAGAGGTGGTACTCCTTTCAGAAGGAGATCTTCAAGCATATAATGCTGAAGGTAGTCATAAAAGTACATACTACTTCACATATGTAACCATTAAGGGTTTAAAATTGTCATTTTCAATACTGTGCAGTCATTTGTGCTCTCCAAGTAAAAAATTAAATATTTTAAAGTAGAAAGAAAAGCGGCATCAGCTTAAAGTGTTGCTAAATCTTTTAAAAAACATGCAACTATTTTGTCCATGCAGCTTTCAAGTTTTGGGACTTCTCTAAAAACCCAAGCCAAATAGCAAAATACAATGAAGGCAAATACCTGTAAGAGTGCAATCTCAGAATATGGGAATAAGTGTAATAGCTCATACTGACTTTAGTAAGTTCTGCATCAAGCCCAGAATGCTATTAAATTCACAAATAAAACCAAAAACCTCCTGAAATAACCCTAAACCATTATTGCAACTTATATTTATCTGTTTATGAATACATTCTGCAAAAAATGCCTGTAAGTCAAACAGGCTCCAAAACTGATCAGGAACCGGCCAGTGTCACTTTCTGGATTTACACTACAGAAAAGTCTTAACAAAACACCTTAAAAACTGATTCTACCACACACACACACAAAAAATCCATCACAAATCCAACCAAAAACATAAACAGAATTTAGTTCTTTTAAGAACCAGCAGAAGCTTCCTCTGCAGCATTACAACCCTGTATACTCACATCTCATTGACTGAGCAATTCTACTTTTTGGCAATCAAGTCTCAGTTTCCAAAAAGGAAAAATGCACCGATATTCTCACTTCTGCCTAAGGACAATCATACGTTGCTCAAAACCATATTTCCCTTGTTACTAAGAACTGAAGTTTGGATTAATTTAGAATTATTTTTAAGTATTAGAGTTGTTTAAAACCCCTTTATTTGGGAGCACTACGGTGTTTACAGGACCATAGCATTCTGGAGATTGCAGGCCACCTACCTGGGTGTGGTCCCATGTTTGTGTTTTATCATGGAGGAGTTCAACAGTTGCATAAATGTTTGACTATGCAACTATGGAAGCAGAGTAAAAACAATTAAAAAAAAATTAAAATAATTGTCTACATATCTCACTTCCTATGTAAAGTGTTATTTACTGTTTAAATCTGTTTTCAATTTCTACTGCTAAAGATACTTTTGAACATCTAAAATCCAGGAAACCAAAGCACGGATCTTACAGACACCTGGGCTCCATCCCAGGCAGTCAGCATGGAAGGGCCCAGCTCCACACCTGGGGCAGCACAGCCTTCTCCAGGAGCACCCAGACACCCTGTGGGAGGCACAGCTCAGCACCACACACCACCACCCCTGCAAGCACTGGAGTGCCCAGCACAGAGCAGCCTCCCCCTTGCACCTCCCCACAGCACTCAGCCGTGCATCCAGCATGAAGAACGGCTTCTTTCACGGTAGTAGGTGGCAACTGTGCAAAGCCTTTCCTTCAAGGCTCTGGCACATCTCTGGGAGATCCATGTTCCCCATCATACAGCCTGCAGACAATTTCCTTTCTAGGAGAAAGAGCCATGAAGCCCAGTACCCCCTTCAAAGAGAAGCCTTAGATCCTCTCCTAAATATAATCACTCCGTATTTGTTTTAACCCTGAGAGTCCACAACACCACATCCCTGACAAAGACTGCTTCATTCCCACCGTTCACATTTCACAAGGAGTCAGGATTCAACAACTGGGGCTCTCTGAAGAGGTGTAATGGCAGCTCACAGATCAAACCTCCACCTCAGATGTCACTGGAATATGAGTCACTAGCCACGTTTATTTCACGTTTTTGCTAAGCTAAGTGCACTCCTGGAAGGGCACACCTCCACGGAGCTGCTGTGAATCAGGGGAGAAGCCTTCAGTTAGATGGCACTATTTGATGGGATAAAGCTCAGCAAAAAGGGGCCATAAAAAAGGTCGTTGGCTTAGGGAAGGTGATTTGTTCTAACACACCCTCAGATAACAAGCCAATCTTGTTGTCTTTATAACTTGAATTCATGTTTAAAATTGAACGGTACAAGTACAATGGCAAAATTTATAATGTTTATTTCACACAGAGGTTTGTGAACTGAAGATGCAAATGGCTTCCCCAACTGGAAGAGGGCATCCATTCCCAGCTGGACAGTGGACACAACTCCCAGTTTTCTACAGGCAGACAGTAAGTTATTATGGATGTACTGCATCCAGTCCCTTTGAGCCATGGTGATTAATATGAATAACTATGATGCATGACTTGAGTCCAGAAAATATGCAATACTTCAAAATGTTGGCAAGACCTTAAGGAAACAGGAATTGCTTAATTTTATATAACTATAAAAGGTTTAAGGTTTAGTCTCATTTATCAAAGACAAGCTTGATTATTTAGCTCAAAGAAAAGACAGTTAATGCTTATCCTAAATTATTTCAAAGGTAATTGACTGACACTGTGAAAAACCCTATTTCCTTTAGTTATAAACACTCATCATTCCAGGACCCTGACAAAGACACCCCAAAGACTCATCCCAATTGCAAAACTCCAAGAGTGAAAGACTTCAAATCCAAGTGGACCTGTGAATCTGGGACTTTAGCAGTGCTATTAGGTTGATACACATGTGAGTCTGGAGCTGCACATCACGCTGCAGCAATCCCGATGACATCATCCCTAGGAGAGCTCCACTTTGTTCCTACAGAGATGCATGGCAAGGCCAGAGCCTTTGGGCTGCCCTGGCTCCCCAGAGCAGGAACGGAGCTGCTGATGTCACAGCCTCTGCAAGTAGTGGGACAGAGCACCCCACAGCTCCTGAACTGCACAAAACCCACACAAACATGAACAACCCGCAGATATCAGGCAATAAAACCAAAAGTGAAAACACAAGAGGTAAGTTATCAATGTCTCCTTCATCCCCACACCACTCCCTCCGAGAAATAACTGCCACACCAATTTTCTAGAAAATAAAGTCACTTTATCAAAACTCCTTTTTTGTGTATTTTAGTGAAAGACTGAAGTACTAACTAATGTTTCAGAAGCACAGTGAAAATGAGGGGGGCTGAAAAGCAAGAGGGACTGAAAATATTAAGAACACTTTTGCTTGCCTTTCAGATTTTTATTTTCTATTTTAAATTAACAAAAAATTAAAAAGATATATTATTCTTATCAGAGTAGTAGTGATGTGCTTTTGAGCAATTAATGTATTTTTTCAGAACAGCTGCCTTACTCTTACTTTCAGAAAAGCTGCCTTACAAAAACAGTAAACAACCATTTAATTTTATGTCTGAAACGAAGGGAAACTTTATTTGAGTATAAAGCAACAGACATAGTGATTACGATACTAAAGCCCTGAGAAAATACAGAGCTATCAAAAATGAAATAAAAAATGAATTCCATCTCACCAGGATCCTTAAGGACAATTAAAGGTTTATGCCAACTGATTTTTAATATCACAATGCACGCAACCTATCTACTACTTAATTTTTAAATGCTCCATAGAATATTTAAACCAACAAAATGAATCTTATGGAAGCACTGCTGAGCTATTGGTTTCTTCCAAAATACCCAAGTTATAATGGTTATTTATATATCTGCATTAAGGACATGCAATTTCAGGACATGCCATGAACACGTCCTGGTGAAATCCCAGCCCTACTGGGGGTCCCCGTCCTTGAAGCCAGCTGTAAAACTGGTATTAAAGGATTAAGTTTCACAGAATCACCCAAGTATTTGTCAAATCCCAGTGCAGGGTTACTCTGCACCCCACAGGGGCAGGTTTTTAAATAAGGCTGAATCGTTGCTCAACAGCTACGGGGTCTTTCCCCTCCATTTCCTAGGACTGGCCTGTAAAGTTCATTGATTTCCCCACAGGCACTTTGCATGCAAATTTGGGTTCTGCCATAGCATTTTACAGATGAATAAGTTTTATGCCATTATGTATGTGTGTCCTAGGCAAACCTCGCTGCTTACAGTTTGTGATGTTAATTGGCAATTATATACAGCACATAAAATAAATTTGTGTGCTTTGGGGGCAATGGTTACTATCTTCCTTCTAAGAAGGACCTTCCTCCTCAAAGAAAATAACGAGAAACATAATCCCGAGTGGTATTTAACCCTAAACTATACGTGTTCTTGGTTAAAACCCAGCTGCGGCCGAGTTTCCATTTCCAAGTATCATCCACGGTTCAGAACAAATAAAAGTGAAGACAAAAACATTACCACGTCCGCAGCGAATGAAGAAACTTCTGAACCCAGATCCATGTTTCTGTGTGATAAACCTCTTACTCATACAAGGAAGAGGTTACTCCGAAACAACGAAAACGAAATTATTTCGTTCCCGGGCGCCTGGGGACGGTTCCTCACCGGGGCGAGCGCGGGGGAGCNGGGGCCGCCCGCCCAGCGGCCCTGCCCGGCGCTGTTACCTTCATCAGCCTCCTGCTGGCCGCCATCTTGGCTCTGCTGCTGCGCCCCACAATGCATCGCGGCGCGGGCCGGCCGCTAAACCCTGCGCTTCCTGGGGCGGTGCGCGGGCGGGGCGGGGCGGGCGCTCGGCTCGGCTCGGGCCGGGGCCGCGCGGCCCGGGCCCGCG
>VXAX01000141.1:97894-143012 GCA_013399835.1 Leptocoma aspasia | reverse complement strand
CTGTGTTCGGCTGCACTCGGGTGTGCTCGGCTCGGCTCGGCTCGGCTCGGCTCGGCTCGATTCGGCCCGCGCCGCCCTGAGGTCTCGGCGGTGCCTTTTCAATCACGGATTTAAAAGTGTTGCTGTGCCTTTTTCTATTTACTGTGCGTCCCCCAAATTCGGTACCATCTCCTGGGCGGGGAAGAGACAGACCCCTGTAGTTACAGGCTTTCTCAAACAAGCCCATATCCTCTGCAGAGCCCTTCATAAGCTTTATTCCTTAGTTTCTTCAAATACTGTGAAGGGAGAGGGTAGGGCGATTTTCGAAGAGGCATCTGGCCACAGAGGGCTGATCAATAGTTACATTAATATAGTGCTTATTGCTACAAAACTCAATCAACATTTGTTAATGAAGTAAGCTATACTGCACCTACAGGAATCATCTTCATCCTCACCTACTTCATATGCATGTTATGAAATAGTTTGTAAAGAGTTATTAAATATATTTGATGATCATGATAACTTTATTCTATTAGATATGTAAAGATTTTTGCATTAATTTTACTCCAGGAAAGCAGACTCAGAGGAAGCTGAAGGAGGCAGACCCTCGTGGGGAAGTAGTGGAGAGAGGCAGAGCGAGCCCGTGCTGACACACACGCCAGGCAGGCACAGGCTGGGAGAAACCAGGAGCTGCAGAGACTCTGGGGATTCTTCATGTGCTGCTGAAGTGGGATGCTGGTGATGAAGATTTAAAAATGCTGACATCTGATAAAATGAACTAGTTCAGATTCTATGATTGTGAAATGTAGAAATACCTAAATCTGATACCATGGTAACTTGGAAGAAGAGTTCTTACAACTGATTATCCAGATGTCTACAAATATGAAAAACAAGCTGCTCCAGATACTATCTTGATTTCTTTATTTGCCAAAATTCTATTTATACCTTCAGCTCATCTTTATTTGACTTCACAGTTCTCCAAGACTACCATATGTCTTTGCATGTTCTCTAAAGATTTTTTTTCCCCAAAATACAATTATTCTGTCCCCATCTATACCTGCATTGAGACACAGAGCCACCAAACACCAGGGAGTACTAGAAGCACCACAGGAAATTCTGAAATTACTATCTGCAGTTTTAATCCATGAATTTACAGCTTGTAAGAGAGTGTCAGAAGTAGCTGGGATAATTTTAAGATAATCCACATTTCCTTTAAGAAGACAAAAAATAACCACCCACACTATAACTAACAACAGCCCAACCAGCTCTTAAGAAATTGGTGTTGAGTGTAGCTGTCCTGACAAATTGACACTTAATGTTGAAATAATTTATTACAGCAGTGTTTGAGAAGTTTACACAGAACTGGGCACATCTCACACACCTGCTGCCAGAACCCTGGATCCTTCCAGTGCCTGGGCTAGGCTGGATCCAGAGCAGATCTGATGGTGCCATCACTCATGTGGATCTTGTGGATGACCAAGGACTGCAGTTGTTCTCCCAGTGCTGGATCTCATTTGGGTGCCACTTACTAAGTCAGGACATGCTGTTGTACAATCCTGGAGAAGCAGCAGGAATTTCTTTTCAGACAGAATTTAATCAATTATACCTCGTACTCTCCTGTCAGCAGCAAAACCCAGGCCATTTATTACATAGTTTGGAAGATGGTTCTGCATTTTTAAACTTGCCTTTTGGTGTGCTTTCTAGGTTGTATCCATTATTTTACTTGACACTTAAGAGTGTCCAGAATGCAGGTTTTAGTGTTTATCCTGTAATATCTTCAAAAGATTGGACACTATACTTATGCCTGCCCTCTGCCAAAGATAACTTTCTATTGCATTTCCACTTTTTAAAGCAACATAACTGTTCCACTTCTAAAAAAGAAATTGTACAAACAGACTTTGTGAACAAGTGAGCCACAAGAGCCCAACCATTGAAAAAATTCTCCTGGCTACTTTACTGTTATGAAATGGCCATCTGAAAGAAAACAAAAAAACCTCATGAAAACTGAAGGGAAGAGGAAAGAGTAAGAAGAATTTGGTTGCTGTATGAAACCTTGGTACCTCCACATTGGTTACGAGTGGAGACGTCACTGCACCACAAGAACAACACAACAGAACCAGGGAAGGGACAGAGAAGGGCAGAGGTGGTGATCAAGGGAGTGCAACAGGGATGTACTAAGAGAGATTAAAGTGGCTGAGGCTCTCCCACCTGCAGGGGAGGAGGGTGAGAAAATATGTTAAAGGCTTATGAAATCATAAAGGCAGGGGCTGAGATGAATATGAAGCTGTTATTTGTCAGACTGGAATGAAGGTACACACACAGAGACTGATCAGGCATTACAGACTGCCCAAAGACAAGGCCTTTTTCCACAGCAGGTAATCAATGTTTGGAACTCCCTACCACAGGCTGTAGTAAAGGCAACAGTCAGCAGCAGGTTCAAAAAGAAACTAGTCAAACTGGGTCATGTTACATGAATTAAAAGAGAGAATAGGCATGGAATAATCATCTAACATCTCCAATTGATGCCTGGTCATAATTATGGATACTTGGAAGTGTGAAGTGACAGACTGTTGGCTTGCATGGTGGTTCCTAAATAAACCATCCTCCCCTGCCATGGACAGTGAGAGAGGGGTGGGATAGATGGATCTCTGTTCTGGTCCATCTGGGCACTTCAGACATTCAGGATTCCTTGGATATGATGATTTCCAGAATATAGACAGAATTCAGATTTCAAATGGGTTCCAATACCTTGAAAATACATAAAGGGACCTGTAATCCAAAAGGGCAAAATTAATCTCTAGGAGCAAGGAAAAAGGTAAAAAGATAAGATTAAAAAAATGTCTTAAATAATTATATGCCTCTCCACTGGAATTGTCAAATCTAAAATGATTGAAAAAAAAAAAAAGACATAATTTATTATTCTGTTGACAATCGTCCATCCTTTATTCCTGGCCAACAATTTAAAGTTTTTATGTAGGTATCCTTGTATCTTCAGTCTCTTAGATCGCTAATGTCAAGCATTTAAAAGCAATTAATTATATATGATGATTGTCATTTGATATTTGTTCTGTCTAGTAAGTATCCATTGTAGAATTACAAACTCATTGTCTTCCTCCTGCATTTTGTGTGGCATGAATGTTATTAAAGTGATTCTGTCCTATACAGATGCCTTTCCCCTTGAATGCAATGTTTCTTAATAAAAACCTAAATGCTTTAAGTCCCATTTGGTGCTAGAAACTGGTCTAGAGATGGAGAGGGGAATGTACAAAGTATTACAACAATAATACCATGAACTTTATGCTCCTTTCTATTCATGCTTTGTTACCTTCTATCAGCCTGAATCAGAAAGAGGGTCCCATGATACTAGAAACTCTGAATATCACAGTGAAAAAGACCATTTCCCTCTGAAAAAAACCCTGAGCAGCTGTGATAGTTGATGACAATCACCTCCAGAAAGACCTAAAGGACCTGGAGGGACTATGGAGTGTTCTTCAAAATAAGAACTGCCTTGGAGGACAGGAAGCCCTCTGGAAGTGTGGCAGGAGGGAAAGCAGCACAGAGACACTGAACTGCTTCTACTGCCCAGCAACTGGAAGGAAGAGACAGGTAGTGACATGAGATCACTTTCAAGGCAATTAGGTCTTGACTTCTTTCACATGAGGTCACTGAGTCTCAGGAATCAGTAACAGACAAGTGTTCCTTAACCCTAGAGTCTCCAAGACAACCGCAACATTTGGAGTACTCTTAGCTCAACATGGCTATGACCCTTTTGAGGGACCTAAGGAACACTCTGAAGTAGAGCTTCCTCTAACTACTGAAGAAGTGGCTTACAGCTTTTGAGACTTGGATGAGGATGGTTGATTTGAAGGAGAGCTGACAGAGGGCAGAGGAGAACAGGTCTCCTCTAGTGTGATAGAAGTTTCAAAGGATGATACGGTGAGCATTGAGCCTCCATAGCCAAGTGAGCTCTTGCAGAATGCAGATCATGAAGTGCGATTTTGCAGCAGAAGCATGAGCAATGGAGGAAAAAGGGATGGTCTTGACAAAGAAATCTGTGTCATTGTGTTGGCTGATAGACCTGGAGATACAGAGATTCCCCTTAATCATGTGTCAGTACCAGATCCAAGAAATCTCACTTTAGTCAAACAATTTGGAAGAAGTATTGTTGTTGGCTGGGAGCCTCCCACTTGTGCTGGCTGTGTAGATATTAAATGTGGTTTCTATAGCCAGACAGTTAGCTCAGAGACTCAAACAGTGATTGAAGACTTGGATTTTGAAAAGTCATACCTACCAAATTTTACTTCAAAGTGTAATAGGAAATTCCTGTTAGAGGCAACACACCATCCTAATAGGGAGAGACTTCCAAATAGTTCCAAAATGTTTAACACTTAGGAGCATCATCCTGTTTCAACAGAGGTCACTTGAATGCCAAGCAGCAATTATTTACATGCTGTGTACCCTAATGAAAGGTACATGCCATGAGGCAGAGGTCCCCTGGTCTGTGTTCCAAGCTTGCACCTCAACCCTCAGCACAGAGCAAAAGTGGAAGTGTGACCTCAGGATATGAAATGACACATAAACCAAGAGCAGCAGGAGCAAAACTCAGCACCAGTGGGATTTGTTACTCCATCCACACATCATCAGTGAACATTTTGTATATCAGCTGGTAGTAATGCCAGAAGATCTTCCAAAGGAATGGTATAAAGGGTGGCTCACAGCTAAATTATATGTGGAGTATTTTAAAATAGGTGAACATTCAAATATTTACATTTAAATTACATTATTTATGGTTATTTGTTTAGACCAGTGGAAGATTTACTGGTTTTTGAAACATTGTTGGGTTTTGTATCTATCTCATTATTTGGTTTGAGATACAAATGTGTTTCATGTTTGGTTTTTGCAAACATGGATGTTGGAGATGGCTTTTTTGTGATACAGGCTTACTTAAAGCAACACATTTCTTGTAGTTTTTCAGCATTTGCTTTTAAACCCACTATTTAGTGAAGGATAAACTTGTAAAACCTTATAAGAGTTATCTTGCCCTTGCACTGTGTTTAGTTTCACAGTTAACTTATGAATGAATCTCTTTGATGGGAAGGGGATTTTGCAGATGTAAAGTGATGAGGTCTAATGTGGGTTCTGCTGATTTGTGTGGAGAAGTCAGTCTGTCCCTCCCAGAGGTGGGGACACTTGTGTGCCAGTGACATCCTGCACATTCACACTGCCCAGGGGCTGGGCTGGCTTCTGGCCTGCCTAAAGTTCTATCAGTAATTTAGAAGGTGCTTTAAAAATCTTTTCAATTTGTGAAGCTTAGGTGGTTTTACAGCGAGGTACAGAATACAGGAAACTTCACCTTGCTACTGGCATAACACTGTCCTTTGTTCCTTACTGCTGGATGTCTCAGAGAGAGTCTGTAAGCCCAAATAAAAAGGGGAAAAGGGAAGAGCTGCTCCCAGAGCGCAGGCAGGGAGCGGTTTCCAGGGCTGACTCGGGGCTGTGGGGACACCATTAGGTGGCAGCAGAGCCCGGGGAACGAATCCCCCGCGTCCCTCGGGTCCGGCCGTGCCCCAAATGTCCCTTCTCTCCTCCATGGCCCCAGTGTCGCCTTAGGGGATTTTAAAAAGGAACTTTTAAAGCAAAACACTTGCTCTTCATCAATGTGATACAGTACAGCTCTTCTTACAGCATATAAACTCTAGAGAGTTTCCAGTCCTTGAAATACTTCGATACTTTCCCCTGCTACCAGAATGTCCAGCCCATTGAGAACACAGGTCTGCAAAATGACCAGAGCTGAGTGGCTCTGCCACACACACACACACACACACACACACGCACACACACACACGCACGCACGACAATCCTCAGGGTGGTTCCAAAGTAATCCCAGGAACCGGAGCCCACACACTTTGCTTGCCCCACTGCAAGAAATGCTCTTTTACAGCAAAGCTGACACAGGCTGGATGCACTCATGGGTGCCCTTCTCTCCTCTACTCCTAGTTCAGTTTGATGGAGCAGATCCTGTGGAATAACATAACATTAACCCAAGTCTAGTTTTATAGTTCCAGTATTTCAAACCCCCTACTGTTGTTCTAACCGAGAAGCAGGAGTGTCATCCATTGAAGGGGATACACTTTTGCTATCACTTTTACCCCTGACCTTTCCTGCACAGCACATTTTGTTCCTGTGACCCAAGCACAACTGTTAAGCTGTCACATCCATGCAGAAGGAGGACTTAGAGCTGACATTAGCAACTTGCTGCTTATATATAGACACTGACAAGAAGACAGAGCCACAAAGTAGGAGCCAGCCCTTCAAGCTGGCAAATTTGGAGCATGCTGGTTGGCAAAAGAATGAATTTGTATTAGTTATTTGTCATCTTCATGATGTTCAGTGGATATGGCTTTACTCCTTATTGCCTGTAGGTAGAGATGTGATGAACATGGTTTGGCAGGGAAAGTTTAGATTGGATCTTCTTACAATAAATCACTAAAGAAAATAAATCCTTATGTGAGTTATTTCCCCCACATGACCAAAAGAATGTGCCCAGTCAAAATGGCACCCTCCATTCTGTAATGGGTTCAATTCTGGCTAGGTGCAAGGGAACAAATGCCTCCAGCCCCTGTCTCCATGGGTGCCTGTCCAGTCCCAGGGAGTCCATCCTTCCACATGTTAAAAAAAGGGAGTAACACATATGACAGTCAAACCACAAGTGAACTTCTTTTGTCTACATGATTGAGAAAGCATGGGATGAGTCAGAGGAATTGTTCTGCTGCCTTGCATCTGGCTCCCAGTCCTTGATTCTTCACACTTGCTTTACCTAAAGGATCTTTTCCATAAGAATTGGAATAGCAGTGTTTCTCAGGTGTTGACTGCTCCTTCTGCATTCCCCAATTCCCCTTCAGAAAAACAGAGGAGTGGCAGAAGTATTGCCAGAGCAAGTGATGACTGCCAACTTCTGCTGTCTCTTCCCAAAGTTCCCAGAGATTTAATTATTAAAAATTTAATAATACTTAACATTTTAAGTCACCGTAATTTCTGGTTCTTCATCACTAAATACTGTCATCATTTTCCTTCAGATCATACCAGTGACTTCAGAAAGCTCCAGCACAACAATGTCTATAACTGATCTGTGGAACCCCAAGATCAAGGAGTTGTTTTTTTAATAATGCTATTCATCTTAAAATAAGAGGACATGAAGAAAGTTCTTAATGCTTCAAATAATCAAATCACAAAGTAGGAAACCATCTAAGTTTTAAATCAAACTCATCAAACATGATATCTGAAAGGGCTCCCAGGTGACAAGAAACATGGTAAAGACAAAAATAAGCAGCATGTACATTGTATTTTGTATTGCAAAATTGGTCTCCAAATTCTAACAGAATTCTCCATTGCTTACCTTACTCTACTAAAGAAAGACAAAGAGCCTAGGGATAACAGAGCTTCCATGGCTTATGGCTTTTAGAAATTACCTGCTAAGTGTGTAATTTTAAAGTGATTGTCTTCCATTAGGGCTACAATAAACAGCATGGTGGAAAATACTATCTGATTACCTTTTCTAATGAGCTGCAGGAGGTTGTGGAGGCCAGAGCTGTAGAATCTTAAACATTTCATCACTGATTACAAACCTGCCTCTGAATTAATCAGATAATGAAATGCATAGATTTAATGAATGTTATGCTGATCAACAAATTATCAGTGATCCTTGCAGATTTTTGGCAGGCTAAACACATTTTCTATAAGATTTCCTAAAGTAGAAAGTTTATGAAAAGTATGTGCTCTCTATATAGTTTTTAATGCAATAACCAGTAGATATAAACTTTATAATTTACACAATTATTTAGTTTACTCACAGTGTGTTTAAGTTCCTGTTGGGGCTCCGGGGGGCTGTTATTATCACAGATGCAGTTTAATTGAGACAGCGGCAATTAAAGATGAGCTAAACCTTGAGAACTTTTAACTATCATCTCACTGGAACAAGTGGAGCTCTGACTCTGGAAATGAGAGAACAGGTTTTAGGCATTGCCAGTATTGGTACTGTGGGTAAGTCCAAGTTCCTAAACCCAAACATCCCTTTTGGTAGAACTACTCCCCATGCCAGCATCAAACTGCCCCTGCCCTGACCTCCTGGTGTCCACCTGCACTGTTCCCCCTCCAGCCATTTCTTTTCCCTCCATGTTTCATTCCTGTTGCTAGAATTTAGTGATACACTTCCA
The DNA here is from genome assembly GCA_013399835.1 of Leptocoma aspasia. Lineage (NCBI taxonomy): Eukaryota > Metazoa > Chordata > Aves > Passeriformes > Nectariniidae > Leptocoma > Leptocoma aspasia. Next base: position 134,820 of record VXAX01000141.1, on the reverse strand, counting down.
TTTTGCAGAACAACTGCCCAGCTCCCCAAGCCATTGTCCCTGGCTGGGCAGGAGAATAAAACAAGTGGATGCCATTGGGACACCACACACATTTGCCCTGTGCTGTGCCCAGCCAGCCTGGGGCTTGCTCCTTGTGAGACACAGCCAGAAATGGCCTCACCTGCTCTTTCTCCTGAACTTTGGAATGTTCTGCTCTTGGGATCTCTTTTGATTTTCTGCTTAGTCACCAGCTTAATACTCACTGAAAGATCAAAGTTATTACCGTTAAAATCTAATATACTGCTCTTAGCTACTGATGGATTTGGGGTATGGACTAGATAGACCTTTGCTCTGATCCAGGATGGCATGTCTTATGTTCCTATTATCACTTAAAATTTACTTTCCCCAAAGGGATGTGCTTGTAGAAGTCCATCTGTCAAGTGATTCATGAGAAGTGGACATAAAAGAGAACCGAATATGACTAACTGAATACATTAAAAAAATTAAACAAATATCCCTGGCAAATGAATGCTTGAAAGATCTTAAATAAAAACACTACAAACTTGAATTTGTCACCTCTCTAGGCTCTGTTTTGCATTTTAAATGGTTGCACCTTTGATGAAACATTTTTTAATGTTATGTATTGCCCTTTTCTTATGAAAACATATGTGGCTTTTCCTTTCTATCTCAGTTGTTTTGGATTAAAAGAAGAAGGGGCAATTACAGAAATATCAAAGAAAGAGACAGAAGCAATCGCATGGATCAAATTATTATCTCATTGAAATCCAAGGGCCTGTTATTTGCAAGTTCAGTCAGACCAGGATTCATCCTCAGTGCCTGGAACAGTGGCAAATTGGCTTTAATCCCTGCACATTTCTCATCTGTGCCCAATATGATTTATCCTGCAATGCTAGGTTCTTGGTATTTGTCTGGATGGCTTTTAATAAAGATTGAATAAAAATGCCAAACTTCTTTTGTAAAGCAAATTTTGTAAGAAATTTAATTTTTATTTCAATTCCCAACTTCAAATGTTCAGAGTCACTGTGAGAGCAGAGCTGTTTGATAGACTTTTTGAAAGTACTTATTACAATGTTTGCTGCTGAGGAGTGGGAATAAGCTCAGTTATGACAATAACCATTTTATACATTATTCCCAATATCAGTGTGTATCAGTGTGTTTCAAGTGGTGCCGTGTGTGTTATAAACAAGGTATCATTGTGATTCTGATAGGGCATAATCAGAATAGACCAGCCAATAGATATGTGAGAGGTGGAATGGCACAACATTGACAGTCTCATAAAACAATCAGATAATCAGATTTTTCTGCCAAATGCAGATAAAGCATTGCTTACTGTGGGTTTGAGGGTGATACAAGTCTCTAAAATGTCTTTTCCTAAGCACAATTTTGAACATCAATTGTCTCATTGCTTTGGAGTTTTCATGAAAGGCTTAATTCATAATGTTAGAAACCAAGACCTTACCAGTTTCAGGAGATAAAGATATATATGGAAACAGGAGATTGTGTTTATCCTCAGCAAATATCCACGCACTCAGAAATGAAGCCTCACTATTTAACATAGTACTCTTTGCTGTAAATTAGCCCACTATCTCTTATCCTGTGTTAGTGTACCTAAGGAGTGATGATTTTAAAATACAAATATAAAATAGAAACACCATTTACACGTTTGGAGTCTTGCAGCTTCCTTCATTACTTTTCTAAATTTACTGAAGACAGTTCTTTCAGCCTTTCCTCGCAGGTCATGTTTGCTCAATCTCTTAGTGCTTTAGCTCTCTCTCTCTTTCCCTGCCTCCCCACTTTTGCTCTTTTCAGACTGCAGAGTCCAGACGAGATCCAGCAATCTGGCTCGAGTCTCACAAGTGCTAAATTGAGCAGAGCAGCCACCCCCTATTTCCATATGTGCCTTTTGCAGACACATTCAGTCTGGGATGGATGACAACTCTTCATGCCATGCAGCTACTAACCAAGAGGAAAAATCATTCTTGATTTTCAGCTAATTAAATGGCTGAGAGTTACTAAATTTCCATGTGTGCCAGTGCTGAGCAGGCTCGGTGCCACCCCAGCTGTGGGCTATGGTAAGAAGGCAGTCCAGAGAGGTCTGTTTGCTAGAGCATCATGATGGGTCAAAGAAAGTTCTTGGCAGGCAACACAAGCTCTTGGTCAGATGTTATGCAGTCCTGTTTTATATCTCGGTTTTTAATGTATTAAATTCTTGTGAAGTTCGTCAATAACAAAACCCCTGTTGCACTTCTGCATGTTGTTCCAATGTCTGAAAAAGCTACAGACTGAAAATCTGGGTGCTTTTGTTTATGGATGCTTAAATTCACATATTTGCTATTGAAAGTTATTGCCCATCCATTTAAAAAATCTAACATTTCCACATGGCTCCCAAATTCCCACACCTCAAGGTCTTTCAAGGCACATAGTTAAAATTAGATGGGAAGTCTGTAAATGGTGTAGACAGATACTGCATTTATCTGTAAATCTTTAAACAATGGAAATTATGCAGAACACTAATGGGTCAATGTATATTTGTTATATGAAGTTGAAAATTCAGGCAAGTCTATAAAGTGGTTTTCTTTGTAATTTTCTCTAATTTTCCTATGTCTCCATAGGAAAAGTTTTGGGGCATTCAGTGGACATTCACAAGCAAAAACTATTGCTATGCAAGTGGATTGGAATATGGGTGGGGCTTTAAAGAGAATGGAATAGATGATAGAATAAACAGGAATAGAATAGAAAAGAAGAAAAATAGATAATTTTATAATTATAATACATGCGTGGAGAGGGCTAAATTCACTGCTGCTATCAGTTGCTCTAACTCTCTTGATTTAAATTAATTTCTGTCTATTTACTCCAATCTGACCAGATGTGCTGGCTAAGTACATTTGAAAGCTTCCAGGGTATCTGGTCACACAACTGAGGACTCTCTAGATTAACTGCCTGTACAGGTTTGAGTGACCCAACCACCACACATTCACCAATCACTCAGGCCTGCTGGCACCCTGGACCTGTGGCTGCTTTCTGACTTGTGCAGAACTGTGAAGGCTGCAAGTCAAATCTACTTTAGCTGAGCAAAGCACATCGGATGCCAGTTTTTGAATGTATAGCTCTATAAATCTCAGTATGGCCTTTTGAACTGTATATTACTATAGAACTGTGGGAAATCCCTTTTGGGAGAGAAGTGGCACAGTTGATATTTATCACTACAAAGTCTATTGCAACACACTGTCTCTTTCCTTTGAAATAAAAGCTTTTGAATTACAGATGATCAACTACATTCACACCCCAAGCGAAACCCAAGTATTTCTGGCATTTTGCCAGTATCGGCTTGGGTGTGAAATATTTGACATTTTGCATTAATTTTTCACAATAATAAAAGCACTTTCTCAGCTAAAACCTCCTTTGCCATCGAGGAAGTGCCACTGGGCTTGCAGATACTCCAGACTCCTACTCAGTAAATCTATGTCCCACGACTGAAGGGAGTTGTAGTCCTGGGCACTGAGCTCCCTGAGCACATACAGATGCCACCATGGTGCAGTCATTGACCCCACCTACAGTGTGACAGGTTAGCAAGAAGCATTACTTTGGGATATATTTTGATAAAGGTAATTGCATTAATCTATGCACATGACCAGTGAAACAAGGCTGCTGTACAGTCTGTGTGCAATGTGGCTGAGTTAGCACCGACACGGGCATCTTACCTCAGCAGTTCCAAAATCTCTAGCTCTGCAACCTGAATGTAGCATTGACTTATCTTCCCCTCTCATGTATTGACATTTCTTTCCTTTGGGGAAGGAGGCATAAGATTTTAATGAACTCAGAAAGAAGACGTTAACCTTGTAAGAGGGATCAGTCACAGAGTGAGTTCCGAGTTCATTTCTATCACCAGATTTGGTCATTTGAATATTGCTGCTAACAGGGTCAGTGGTCCTCTCTCCAGGAGATGAGCAGTCACCCCACTAAACTCCACTTTTGTACAGTTTTGGGAACAGAGGCTGGCCAATCTGTGAGGACCCAGGGAGCGAAGGCTGGCAGATTTCAGACCATTGAGCTGCCCAGCTCCTGCTGAGATGCAGTGAGGGAACAGACCACACCATCTCTGCAGGACCTTTCTGAGAAAGCAGAGATGTCAGTCCTACTTCCAATGTCTCAACCAAACTGTCCTAGCTGTTTTAAATAAAAATAGAGAGGAGTAATAAATATTTCTCTCCCTACTACAACAGTCACTTCTAGCATTCAATTAATCTCCAAGCAGAGATCTGCCACTCGGAATTTCACAGGACAGAAAGAATGCTGCCACTTGTGGATATGAATATTTACATTTTGAATATTACAAGGGAACACTTGTAGGTATAAGGTTTAGCCTCTCCCTTGTGGCTCATTTAAAGACAGCTACCCTGGGCTTGATTTACAAAGGCATGAAAGCCCCTCATGATGAAGACAGAAACCCAAGACCCTTGACCCTCTAAAGCCATGATCTGAACAAAAGTTTTGTGCTTAAATTGCTTAGAAGAATTTCTAATCACTTCAGGACTTCTGAAGTCCTCTTCCTATAGGTGAATCAGGAATGGTTTCATACTTCAAATGCTCTCTTCCTTGAAAGGAGTAAGTAACTGAGTTTTGCCTCTTTAAACATGAAAAGTTGCATCATGAGACACAGTCCCATGAGATCTCCAAGTTATGTGAGCTTGCCTTCTGGTCAGTGGACACTGTCAACAGCAGAATTGCAGTCTGCAAAAGTTTTGCATTTGGATGCTCCCTAACTTCCTTTTAACCCTATTCTACAAATATATTTCTAAAAAAAAAAAAAAAGTTGAAAAAAAGTCTAAAAAGAAAAAAGTCCCTATACCTTAAAGGTATTTAGTTCTATGATAATGGATCTACATAGGCATCTGCTGGCCAGAAGATTTCCCTCATTTATGATGTTAAGGGCTAGGGTACATAACCTAGTGGGCAGAAAATTACGCACACACACAACTTACCCTCTTTCTGACTCACACAGAAACAGGATAAAGAAAAGCTGATGGGGGGAAGAGGATGGAGCAAGAGGGGATGAGAGACAGAATGATCACAGTTGTTCCAGCTCCTCATCTCATCGTTTTTATCCATGCCCACCTCCAGTGATGGATGCTTTGCATGGGATGCTTTGGGCATGTGATGCTCAAATGAGAACAAAAGGCACTGTGAAACCTGTGTACACTCCATGCTGCCTGAAATACTGAAAGCCACTTTTAGGAGACAATTTACAGAAAAATAAAAAAGTTTACAAACTGGTTTATGAGACAGTTAAATGGTTCTTGAGGGAGGGTCTTTATAATTGAATTATAAGAACAAAAGAAATCTGAGGAGCAGGCGGAGGCCTTAAGGCCCAACATGCTTGACCTCATTTGGTTTAATTGCACTGCTGGCTCCCTCACTATAACCTTCACTTGGACAATAGTCTCTGGAAATCATTTAAACTCCTTGCTTCAGTTGCCTTTGCTAGAGACTTAGTCAATCATTTTATTGCCTCTTTGGTAAGTTAGCTCTGAGTGCCCCAGTCTTTAATTAAAAACCTCTTAGGTTTGAATCTTTTAGCAATATGAACATATTTATCAAAGATCCTTATCAGAACCTTCTGTAAATTTTATAACTTCTTCCTAATCATCTTGAGGATGCTGTTTTCCCTTGTGGATGAAGCCAGGTCCCCTTGCACTGTCCCTCTGTCTGGAGCAGGGTGCAGAGCCGAGGGCAGGCTGAGCTCTGCAGAGCTCCTGGAGGAACAGTGAGGTGCCAGCAGGAGGGTGGCCAGGGCAGCAGGGACAGCAGGGACATCAGGGACAGCAGGGAAGTGTCTGCAACTGGGGCTGAATGGGGCCAAGGGAGGTACCACAGCACTGGGAATCCCTGTGCCACCCCTGCCACCTTTGTTACTATAGCCAGAGGCTAACTGGGTGGAGGTTTTGTCTTCTTGTGTGCTGCTAATGGCTATAGCAACATTGATGCCACAGTCCCCAAGACTTTTCCCTTCCTTTGTACACAGCAAGTGTTAAATTTGAAGCAAGCCCTTCTTGAGAGTCTCAGCTTCAGACTGACTTTTTCATATCTGCCCTCCAGTAACTTCTTTATTTTTAATATTTAGGTTATTTCTTTTTAAATCAGGTCCTGTTCTTCAGGAGGGTTTCTGTTCTGCCAGTGACCTTCCTGAATCACAAATTCAGTGCCACATGATTTCAACTCCAAGTGATTGGAAGTGAATGCTTGCAAAGCTGGAAGTAGTCATTCCTCTTCTGAACATGGTTGCGATGTTCAGTTTTCTGGAAGCAGAGCAGAGGCTAACAATGAAATGGGCACCTTTAAGACACTAAAACTCCTGGTAAACTGGTTCTATCAGGGCTCAGTGCTGCTGTGGGAGGGCTGGGGAGGATGGTTTTCTTGGGAGCACGTTTTGGAAACACTTGGGTCTGATCCTGGCCTGTCTCGTGCTCTGAATCCTTATCCAAAGTGTGCCCACTGTGGTCCCTGGGCAGGCCTGCTCAGCCTGACTGTAAGGATGGGGCTGGGAAAGATGGGAGCAGTGCTGAGTGAGTGTCCCCATGGTCTGCAGTGAGGCCTGCCAAGGGAACTCAAGCTTCCTTGCCACAATATACTCAGAAGTGGCACTTTTTTCACCTGTCCATAGTCTTCCAGCCTCTTCCCAGGCTGGATCCACCCAGGCAAATCTGAAGAGGATTTCTTGAAGGCTACAGCACCCAGCAGCAGCTACTCTGGCTCCTCACTGCTTGCAGGCAATGGGAATGCTCAGCAGTTCTATGTGGAGGTTCTTCAGGCCTGGAGAAACCCTCCTTGCACCTCTGTTCCCACATCAAATTTGAGAACAACCTGCTTCCTACCATCAGAAGTTCATCCAGCTCTCTCATAAGGAGGATCCTGAGCACTAGGGCTGGCTGTCACACTGTCCTCCAGGCCCAGGATAAGGCACAACCTTTCTGCCTCAGTTTCCCTTTCTGCAAAATTAGGGTAATTGTAGCAGACACCTCAAGGGAAAGGGGGTTCAGAGAGATTAATGAGCTCTTTGTAAAGTGCTTTGAATATGAATATTGCTATGGATAGTAAGTGCTAACTATCAATTATTAAGTGGGAGTCAGGTTTTAGGAGCTTTATATCAGGGAAAGGCTAAGGAAGTGTAATAGCAGAAAACATGTAATGAAGCTCAGTACTGCCCCATAGCACTGGCTATGAAAAGCTAATATCCACAGAAAAATTCCAGCTCTGTAGCCTATGCAGAGTATTTTGCTCTGCTGCTATAATGATGACACTTAGAATTAGACCGACATAACCTAGAGAGCTCTGGGGACTCATCATCTCTGAGATTTCACTTAATTATTGGCAAACTCTGTCATTTAGTATCCCAAGCAGGCTGCGCTATGTATAACCAACACATCTAATTTGATTTCATCTTGAATTGCTCCTATGAGTGGTCTTGAATGGGACCGCATCTGGTATCTTGGCAACGTCCCTTCTTCTTGTGGAGAGAGCTGTCCTTGAATCTATAAAATGGATCTCTTACAGCAGGGGGGTGAGTGTGCACGTGTGGGGGGGAAACCCTCTGGAAGCACACAAAGGGAGGCTTGGCTTACATGCACATTTGACACATTTAGGTTTTTAATACTTTTTTCCCAGATAAATTATATCCATGAATCTTGGTGTAAATATATATTTTTTTTGAGCTAGGGTAGTGGATTTAAGAAGCACTTAGGATACTTGATGCTTAATTTAAGCTTTCGAGAAGGAATTGGCTGCTGGTTTGTATGGACAAAACATTATTGCTTTCCTCTCTGTGATATACAGTTGGAAGGGGGGTTGAGGGATCCAGTGTACATTTCAAGGAGAAAACCAAACTAATCATAAAAGTATAGTCAGAAGGTGATTTTTCTGTGTAACTGAATGAGGTTCAGAATTCTGGCATGTAGGACATAAAGATCACTCAGCTTCCCAGAAATCTTTTCTCTGTGCAGCCAGCTCTCCCTCCTGGCAGCTGGCCTGGGAAAAGGAAAGATCCCCCCCAGTTTTCATGTACAGCATAGAAATGAGAGACAATTCACAATTCATTTCCTGCTTCAGGGTTTTGGATCTTACAGTTTACACAGGGATAAGCCCAGGTGAAGGAATGAGTGGTTTCCATAGGGGATGCGTATTCTGCTGTGCTCGCGGGGGAAATGTTCAGATAGAGAACATACATATTTATGTGTGCCACAGTTTCAGTAACTTCTGTCACTCTGTGATAAAATGACATTTTCTGAATTACAGGAACTTATCTGTCACTTAAGACTTGCTGTTCCCTTTTGCTACAGCAAACTTAAATCACTGCATTATCCTACTGGCCAATAACACCTAATACTGCAAAGCTGAAAGCACAAGGACTCTTGTCCTATGTTTCCAGAGGAGGAGTATCTTAGAACATTTGTGATCTAAATTGCAATACTCTCCCTTTGTGTCACAAATTGAACATCCTTAGGAGTCGTGTTTCAAAAGAGGTATGGTCCTTCCAGCTGTGAAAGACAGAAGCACATCAGGAAGAAGCTCAGGACTAAAATGAACTAACAGTTCAGGTTTTGTTTTATGCTCTGTAATTTAGAAAGTGACACTTTTTTCAGTCTTCTCTTGGTCATTCCCAGACTACCAAGTTAAGGTTTCAGTAGGACTAAAATACAGATTAGAACCTTGAACATAACCAACTTCTTGGCAACTTGGTGAACTATTTGCTTACTTGACAAGCTCATAGAACTTTTTATTTTCCCACAGGAAGATCCAGTCTTTTCCTATTCAAAAGAAAGCTGTCGTCATTTCTTGCTTTAAAGACAGACCCTTTACCAGTATCTAGGATTGCAGAAACTGCTTATTTGCAATGACAATGTCTATTTACTCCTTTACCTTGCTCACTTCTCTCCAGCAGAGTGAAACCACAGTACCACGTGCACTTGTGAATATACTGTGTTTGAGTGGGTAAAGTACATTCATCAGCTCTAATAAAGTGCTCAGTGCTTCCTGGATGTACAGGATATGAATCACATAATGTGAAGAAGATGACCACAGAGCATCCCCATTACTGAGCTGGGTTAGTGCTCTGCTGCCTGCAGAGCAGCTGTGCTGGTGTGTTACTCTGCACATTTCAACAGACTGAGCAAAGGGAGGGAGATGGATGCAATCCTCCCCTCAGGCACACAGGAGTTAATTATGAAAAGGTGTGATTTTTGGTTGGTATTTTCTTGTCTAATTACATCCCTGACTTAACATGGCTTCGTTCTGACTGTTCCTCCCAGTGACAGCATGGTTTCAAGTACAGAGTGACAATTGCTATTGATATTTGCACTTCAGGTTTGGTCAGATGGAGGAACTTCTATGACCTTCCAAATAAATGGATAAAAAAAATGATGCCAACATCAGGATATTTAATCAGGTAATTAATCAGGCAATTAATAAGGGGGGAATTGTTTGGAATCAGGATGGAGTTGGCAGTTTTGCTGGGAGATCTCCAAGTAACTCCACTGCAGCAGAGTTCCTGCAGCCTGAGAGCTACACTGAGTGGGACACTTCCAGTTGGTGCACTGGTTCCACTACACTTCAACAAAGCTGGACTAACTAGCAAAGAAAACATTTATAAGCATCTAGGAAAATAAGTGATGTCAGGATAAAACTAATCAGAACAAAGGGACTTGTGCCTATTTTAAAATATAAGCAGATCTGGCTTTAATTGCTTTTTTGAAAACTTTTCCTCAACGTGGGCCTTTCTTCAATTTAGAGAATAAAATACGATTTTTTGTTACTTTCAGATTCAAACCATTGCTGGCACTATGCAATGGAACAGTTTTTTAAAAAAAATTCCAGGGCAGTCGTTTGATTTAAAAAATTGATGACTGCCAGACGAGACAATCTTTTGGGGTTTCTGCCAGCTTTATGGTTCCATGATTTGTCATCACTCTGGAAAAGTCTCTGCTCTCATTCCTATCTGTGTAGCTGCACTGTCTTCATTTTACACAATGAAGAGATGTGGAGAGGCTGAAGTAGCTTGCCAAGAACCAAAAGGGGATCAGTGATCAAATCTGGGCAGAACTCAGTCTTCTTTTTTTCCTCTGTATAACCAAAGAGCATGGCCTCTGACAGAACTGCTCAGCTCTTGGAGCTACCTTCTCTACAGACCTTGGTGCCTGATCCTTCCAGTCAAAAGCCAATTCCACAAACAATGGATTTCATTAATTTCTTTAGCATTCCTTCATTCTCCCTCCTCCTTCCCATCTTTTCCCTAATTTCATCTCTTCACACACCCATTACATCATCTGCATATCTTCCCAGGCCTCCATTGCCATTCTGCTCTCCAGATCGGTATTCCCATCACTTCCTTCCCAATGGCTTTTGGGGTCACAGAAAGAGTGAACACATGCAGAGGAGGGAAGAAGAATTGGAGACAGGTTTGATTTGTGGGAAAGGAAAAAAGGCTGAAGAAGAAGACTCAGCCTGTGCTGGCCTTATCATAAACTGAAGCTTATGAAAACTCTCATGAAAGAATTTAACACAGAATTACCAGGAAATACCAGGAACATTTCAGACTCCCTCCTCCCTTTCACCAATAGGTACAACATGCCAAAGCATATGACACACTCAGAGCCACAAGACTGCAGAGTTCCTGTCCTTATTTAAATCAAATCTGCAACACCCCTCAGTATTTGGCTTCCAGGAAAAATGAGAACTGTACAGTCATTTTGTCTGTCTGTTCCTTGTCCCAGTAATTGGATGGCCAATTTCTAGGAAAATGTTTCAAAGCTATTAAGTTCCCACATGCTTCATGAAAGTGAGTGTCTGGACAGAAGATGAAAGCCTTTGCCATAAAAAGTTCTTATGCCTCATAGCAAAGATCTGGAAGAGGACGTGTGGTTGCCCATCCTGCTCTGAGTTAGGCTCAAACATCTACATTTTCCTCAGTGAATGATTTTTGAGTCTGAGTCTATTTTGGAAAGGTTCTAGCAAAGGGATGCCTCATTACGCCCTGACCAACCCAGAACTGCCACCTAAGCTTTTCCTTCACACACTGCTGTCACATCAGCTTGGTATGGAAGACAGTTTTAGGGAAATGTAGAAAAAGAAGGAAAATAGAAAAAGGAAAATATTTCTGGGTGACAGTGGCAATAGCTCTGTATCCTGATACAGATAACACAGCAGCTGTCTATAGAGGCAGATCCCTTCAAAATTTAGAAGACTATTTGGAGAAATCGGTCCCAATAGTCCCATAAACACAGAACAAAACACAGCAGTGCTGGACGTTGCCAATTTGTTGCTGACAATGCTTTGTGTCACTACCCTCATTTAGGAACACGAGATGGAAAACACAGTCCTAATACCTACTTATCTCCAATAGCCTCTGCCCCTTGTTCATTTCATTTTTGGTATAAATCTACTTTACACACCATATCCTTTTGTGAGAGCCAGGGACCTGGGGCTAAATGCGTGTAAATACCACCCAGACACAGCCGTGAGCCTTGAACGCAGGCCGGGCAGCATTAGCCCGGTTTGAAGCGCGGGAGGTAAGAGCCCACAGCCAAACAAACCCATCTCCACTGTGGCCCTGCCCAGGGCACGGCGGTGCTGCGGGCACACGGGCACCGGGGCCACACACCGAGCTCGCCCTGCGGCCACCGAGTGCCACGGCCCGGCCCGGCCCGGCCCCGCGGAACCCAGCAGAGGGCACCCCTGAACAAGCGCCGGGAGCAGCTCTCCCGGGGCAAAGCCGCTCTGGGACCTCGCTCCAGCGTGGTTCAAGGACTGGCCAGCTCGCCTTTCACACACACAGGGGCATCCAGAGCGGAAATCCTGAGAGAAAATCCTGAACTTTCGGGGGAAAAAGCAGAGACATTCGCTGGCGCCTTGCTCCCCCGATGAGTGTTTGGTTTGCCAGGGGAAAAAGTGATAGTTTTCCATATCCTCCAGCTCATGGCTATGGCTCCGAGTGATGTATTTCTGCCAGGTTTTCTGGCTGTGCCTAAGAACTAGGGTTATATTTCAATATGTATTACGACGAAAGAATACAGGGAGGGGCAAAAAATAGNAAACACAGCAGTGCTGGACGTTGCCAATTTGTTGCTGACAATGCTTTGTGTCACTACCCTCATTTAGGAACACGAGATGGAAAACACAGTCCTAATACCTACTTATCTCCAATAGCCTCTGCCCCTTGTTCATTTCATTTTTGGTATAAATCTACTTTACACACCATATCCTTTTGTGAGAGCCAGGGACCTGGGGCTAAATGCGTGTAAATACCACCCAGACACAGCCGTGAGCCTTGAACGCAGGCCGGGCAGCATTAGCCCGGTTTGAAGCGCGGGAGGTAAGAGCCCACAGCCAAACAAACCCATCTCCACTGTGGCCCTGCCCAGGGCACGGCGGTGCTGCGGGCACACGGGCACCGGGGCCACACACCGAGCTCGCCCTGCGGCCACCGAGTGCCACGGCCCGGCCCGGCCCGGCCCCGCGGAACCCAGCAGAGGGCACCCCTGAACAAGCGCCGGGAGCAGCTCTCCCGGGGCAAAGCCGCTCTGGGACCTCGCTCCAGCGTGGTTCAAGGACTGGCCAGCTCGCCTTTCACACACACAGGGGCATCCAGAGCGGAAATCCTGAGAGAAAATCCTGAACTTTCGGGGGAAAAAGCAGAGACATTCGCTGGCGCCTTGCTCCCCCGATGAGTGTTTGGTTTGCCAGGGGAAAAAGTGATAGTTTTCCATATCCTCCAGCTCATGGCTATGGCTCCGAGTGATGTATTTCTGCCAGGTTTTCTGGCTGTGCCTAAGAACTAGGGTTATATTTCAATATGTATTACGACGAAAGAATACAGGGAGGGGCAAAAAATAGTTTTAATGGGAAGGGAGAAGACAAATGCACAATCTGCAGACTTTGCTTTTCTTTACATTTTGTGCAAACTGGTCACTTACTGGTTAATCTTCCCCTGTCACTGCCATCCTGCCAGACCAGCTCATGTTGCCCTTCCAACCACACTGCAGTGAAAAGGAGGTTTAAAAATCCATCAGCACTCACAGAATGCATTCAGCAGTGGTGCTCAGTTCCCCCTGCCCTCAGCAGCAACTCCTGTGCACACTCTGTGGGCCACAACTGTCCCAGGATAATTAGGAAATACTGAGGGGGTTCAGTCTGGCTTTCCCATTTCAGAGTTGTCCTTTTCTCTGCTTTCAACTGCTTATTTTATTTAGTCTATGTTGAATGCTCTGTCCCTTGACCTTTCACCTTTCCAGGAAAGTTACTTCAGGATTTTGCCAAACATGCCAGGGTAGGGCAGAGGCTGAACAGGGAGGAAACCAGGCATTGTCCCTTCTTCCCAGCACCCAGGCTCTGCCATGTGCCAGCTCACAGTAAATCTTGCTGCCACTTGCCAATGGACACTGCCTCCACACACAAACATCACAGCAAAGGTGTAAGAAAGATTTTGTTAAACCTTTTGGGAAATAGGATACCATTTAGAGGTTAATCCTAAAGATTCAGGGAGTGTTGTAGCCAGCAGAAGGGCGTAGGAAAGTGGAGGAGAGGCACTTTTACTTCTGAATACAGCCTGATTTTATACCTGCAAGAAGAGTTGAAAAACTTCTCTTCCCCTTGTCCAGGTATTAAAAAAAAACTCAGCTGACTTTGGGGAAATAAAGGCACTAAGAATCTACTCTACATATACTCCTTTGGCTTCAGGTTTAAGTTAAAATCACCTCTTTCTATCAGTAGGTTTGGTTCTTGTTTAAGTGACAGCAATGTTTATTGTGGCTCAGCCTGGCTGCACAAAGGCTTGTCCATCTATTGCTGGGCGGTTAAATTCTTGGGTTTTAAATTCTTGCAGGTGACTCAAGGAAATAAGATTTAGTGGCTTTTAAAAAAATTATTACTTGCAAGAGACAGACAGATTGCAAACAAAGGGCTGGTTCCTGCTCCTGTTGAAGGCATGGAGCTGAGGTACCAGAGTTCATTCCTAACTGCCTTAGGTGTTAGGGAGAAAGAAAGAAGTAAGAGAGAGCTGTAAGGCTAAAAGCAAGCACTGACTTGCTGTAAGACCTTCATGATTACCTCTGAGGGGAGAAACACAGCTTGTAAAAAAATTATAAGAGGATAACTGCACCTTCTTCATGAAAATGAGCAAATTCCAGAGTGTTTCTTCTGCCTGCTATGCGATTTGCTTCAGCTTAATTTCACGTGCTGTCTCACACAATAGCCTCTGGGGATTCTCAGGGAAAAAAAAAATTTAGCTGTCTCACCTTCTATGCCCAACTCCTGCCTTCCTGCAAGGAAATTATTTGCTGCTTCCCTAACAAACCTGCTTCAGTTGTCACTGTAGGTAAGGTTATGTCAACACTTCAATTATAAACTCCTCTTGTCAGGAATTTACAAGTTGGCTGTAAAAATTCCCTTTGCACTTAATTCTGGCTGAGATGAAAAAGCCTCAGGAGCACATTAAAAAAAAAAATCAACATTTACATATTAGATTTTAACACTTTCCAAGAAAAGAACACTTTGGTGTTAATGCAGACACTGTATGACCAGACAAAGACCTAAATGAATGGGTCCAGTGAGGGAGAGAATCCTCTACTGAAATAAGTCACCTTGGAGTGCCCTGCACACCAGTGCTGCAAATATGGAAATGTCACTCTGAGTGCCACCAGAGGAATAAGAACAAAAGTGCCCTGGAAAAACCTCATCTACTTACACTGCAGTGGTAAAATGCAAGCCATCCTGTTTATTGAGGGATACATCCTGTCTGTCATACCAAGAAGCTGAGTTTAATGTTTGAAGGTTTCATTGGAGTTGAGGAAGGATTTTTTTTTATCTGTCTAAAGTATTTATCTCACCTTCATCCTCATCCGAGCCCCTTGTAATCACCAGCACATTTAGCTTTCCTGGTGCATTACTGCCGTTTATTTTCATTTCAGAAACAGAACAGTGATACGGAGAGAGGTTAAATGGATTTGCCCAAGGTCACAAAGGACAAGCCTCTGCTCTGGGGAAGGCACTCGCCCATGTCTGGGATCCACCCCAGCAGACTGTCCATCCTGCCATGGCTTGCTAAGGGGTAAGAGCAATTTATCGTCCTTAATACAGCTCTAAGCCTGCAGTTTGTTTTCTCTTCTCTGGGCTACTACTTGGCAGGATCTAACAGTTACTGGCTTCATTCTCCCTCTCCACTCCCACCCTTGTTTTTTACAGGTCTAAGAGGAACCTGGAAAGGTCTGATTTTGGATCTGAGGAAGTGTAGAAAGCCTGAATTCTTTGCATGTATGAAATGTTGCTGCTTAGAGGCTGAAGCAGAGACAGGCCAGGATTTGCTGCATACACAGAGGTGTGTGCCTTTACATTCTGCCCAGTCCCATATTGAAAAGGAGGATTACATGGCACTAAGCTAAACTCTGGAAGTCTTGAGAGAAAAAAAGGGGGAGGCCAGGAAAAGGAAAAAGAAGATAGAGAATAAGCAGAAAGTGTTTTTGATACAGTCTTTAGTTTATTTTCAAATACTATAGGGAATCAACAACTGAAAGAAATTATAATAATCCAGTTAGAACTAGTGCAGCTTCAATAAGACCACATTTTTAAAAGTATGATTCCAGCTCTCTAAAGTCTTCCACATACTTAATGCATGCAAATATCTACACCCATGTGTATGACTCTGCAAAGTTATGTTTGCAGCCTTGCAAACCACATTTTAAACAAAGACTCACATCTCCATCTTTTTCCTCCCCTTAACTGTTCAGTGCACACACAAGGAGTGCTGCTTCCTCCAGTGACACCAAGCAGGACATGCACTAACCTGGGGCACCCCAGGCCCAGTTTTGAGTGAACAATGGTGTCAGTCTGCCAAGGAAAGGACCAAATTCTGTGGAACAGAACAGGCCCAAGAAGTGCAGAAGGCATTTACAAAGCAAGATTTTGGTAATATGGTCCATTGGCTTTTGATAATAAAAACCACATTGTAAATGGCCAAGAAATTAATCTTTAAAAGGCAGCTGTAGCCCATGTGTATTAACTATTTTTCAAAGACATTTCCTCTGGATTTTTGTTACCTTCTTTAATACATGTTTCCAGCCAGCAGAGATGTTATGCTCTGTGGGTGAAATATAATATGCATTTTTAAAACATTTATAAATATGTATACACCCTATGGATTCACACGGCACTGTAGGAGCTGTGTTCTGGTCTGCAGCCTTTAAAAATTAATTACAAATATACTAAGGTGTATATTCAACACAATGCATGGGGATTTAGCCACATAAATTTCATTAAGGCTGATGAGAGGTGTACAGTTAAAGCCCTGCACATCAAGGCATCATGCATAAAGAAAAGCCTGTCTAATTATGTATTTACTTATTAAACCAGAACAGCTCTGAAGGGCATGCATGTTTATCTAATTTTATTTATTCCTTTTCAAAACAAATGAAATGCACACATGAGTGCACACGTGTGCACATGCACACCTATATTCTGCAGAACATGGAATTTTTAAATTTGATACATTACTATGTTGAAAAATCTATTAAAATGATACTTCAGCTATTGTTATTTTTTGTAACAAGCAAGATTAAAACATCCCTTGAGGTCACAAATTAGGAACATGTAAATAACCTGACTATGTGGAATGGCATTTTTGTGGTAATAAAGGCATTGGTGGCATATTTTAGTAGAGCTGCAATTGTGACACACAGTACTCAAAGCTGGGAAATTCTAAGTTCCCCTACCTCGTTTTCTCAGGTCTCACTTTAGTCACCATAAAACTTCTTTCCTCTTCTTAACAGTGGTGCAGGTAGATGGCACACAGCCTGCATTAAGGTAAAGCCTTGGGTTTAGCACTTGCATGTGGGTAGATACTGGGTATTTTGCATGAATGTTGTTAATTTCTGGACATGAAGGGATGCATTTCATACAGCTGTTTATTTTCTTCTCTAGATTACTGAATGGCTCCAACATGTGTTTGCTGCCAAGTTCAGGATCCGAAGACGTTGCTCCAATGTCTCTTCTGAGCACTTTGATGCCATCTACTAGATCATTGTGTTAGGGGCCAAGTTAAGGCCAGAAGGGTAAAGGCAATTTATAACCCACATAGTGACATCAGTCTAACCTAGCAACCTCCCTAGCAACACTGCCAAAGCATCACAATGTGGCCCCCATAGCTCAGATGATATGAAGATAGCAGCATTGTTAGGGTGGGAGGTTGCCACTTTGGCCTAGCAACAAATAACAGCCTGACCTTGGGATCTATTGAAAGCTGAGAAGCCAAGCAGAACAGAGGGAGAACCACCAAATGAAAACCCAAGGGTTCCTGTCTATTTATTTTATGTAACCTAAACAAATTCTTCAGAGAAAAATATGGCAATGCTTCCAGACACACTGCATGCTTATATATTCAACACTGCTTTTCCACATGGCTCGTTAAGAGCTGAACAGATTTTATATTGTGATTTGGAAATCACAAAACCTGTGTGCAGAAAAAGGATGAATAAAGAATCCACTACAGCCAATTCAGAGTGGTGACAAACAGGCTGCATGTTGCTGTTAAAGTGTACTGATGTGAGGGCTCCCACCCCCAGGTATCGCATGGGGTGATCTGGGAGCCACACACACACCAGGCTTTGGGCTCACCCAAGAAATCCAGCTGTAACCAGCTTATTTGCAGCATTTTGTCACTGAAAATAATGAAGTGGGTATAAATCACATCTCCCCCATCCTCCTCTTCCTTAGTGTTGCCCATTCAAAAAAGCCCCTTGTCCATGCCATTGTGCCAGCTCTGCACAGGCGGCTGCTGAAGCAAGGTAACACTTCTCTCTCCCTGATACACAGCAAGAGCAGGGCATCCTCTAAAGAAACTCTGAGGAGTTGGTCTTCATCTGCTCGATGTTTCTAGTTTCTAGCAATGATCCCATACTCCTGGTGTTTGTAAGTGAATACCATGTAAAGCATCTTGACAGTTACAGTGATTCAAAGACAACTGAGAGAAACAAATGGCAAGTCTGGAAAAAGTAAGTGATGCATTTGTTTCTGTACTGATGGCTCTGAGCCCGTGTGTGGTGCTGGAGGTTGCCTGATGCTGAGCTTCCAGACACCATTTGGCCTTAAGAAAATATAAAACAATATTAGCCCAACAGTTCCTAGGAGAATCATAACTCTTGGAATTCCAAAGCTATCCTGCACAGTGACCACTTCTAAGACCAACCAGTGGGGATAATTCACCTCCCCCTTCCGGTTTGCTGGCTTTAAGCTACCAGCTGGCCAGTGCAGAGAAGCTCAGATTGCAGCTGCCTTCATCCTCTTTAGCTGTCAAGATAAACAGATGACTTTGGTTTGCAGCAGCAGAACACTGAATATATAATTTCAAAAATGTAATTTCTTTTGAAATTTCAATGAAACATGCTTTCACATATGTGTGGCTTTGCATGTGGGTGTATGAATACACACACATTTTTACATAATTACATATTTTTAGTAGGTATTTTTAAAAATAATTTTAATTCCTTCAATTTTTGTGCATTGTTTCCCCTTTGTATAACACTTGGTATCACTTTCAGTTTATAACTTCTCTTGAGAGAGGAGCCACAAGCCACAAATAGCCAATTGTCTACTTGCAACAGCCTTTTACAAAGGGACTGATAGAGCTGAACTGGACATGGTCTGTCTGTCCTGCTGTCACTGCTGCAGTAACCACAACTGTCATATGGGTAACACAAAGTCAGGGGCAATTTATCTTATAAAACCTTAGTGAAGTTTCATCACAGAACACAGCATCTGCCCATTAGCTCAATTTCTATTTTCAGCCAAGACTGTGACACATTCAAAGGCATTGTATGAAGTGTGTGAAAGTTTACTCCTTTGGATCTTTCTTAAATTACAAGCTTTAAGTACATTGAAAACCAGAGAGTATTGGGAGAAACCTCTTGTGTTAGTGCCACTTCCTCCATTCCACACTTTTTCAAACTCAAACTGGCCAGCTGAAGCTTTTTTAACTCCTTGGCTTTCCCATAACAGCCCTTGCTGGAATTGTGTGTATCCAAATGGTGAAGGGGAGGCTGCAGTGGTATCCAAACTGGTGTGCCCACCTCCCTACAATGCAGATGTGCTGGAAATCCCACAGATATGAGGGAAAAGGAAATTTTAGCTTCTCACAGTGCTTCCCAGCCACACTCCTCTGTCTCCTTCTGCTGCCATCTCTGCACTAGGGTGTCCTCAGAGGTTAACTTCCAAACGGTAAAAGAATGGGAGTGGAATGGGAATGGGGATGAATTCTTACAAACTGACCATATTACTTTCTCCATGTATTTCCTGCTAAGCATCTTGGACAGTGCTGATAATCTTTCTCAAGTCCTAATGCTAGCCACAGGCTTCCCCCCAGGGCTCCACATCAGCGTGAGCCCTCTCTCCCTTTTCCATGTAATTTCCTTCCCTCTTTGAACCGTACTTCCTGGACAAGGGAAGGGAGCAGGGTGGGGAAGCAGCTCCTCCACACAGGGCTGCCAGGGAACAAATGGTCAATACTGGCTGTGTGTCTTTTCCTCAGCACCATATTTTGCCAACCTGTAGAATAAAACGTGTGAAACACACTTGCAAAAAATAGCTGAGAAGCTAATTTCCTCCTCCTTCCTCATCACTCAACAGCTCTGTAACTCCAGCCTGAGCTTTCACCAGTCCCAGCCATGGTGTTCAAAAGCTCCAGCCCCAGCTCTGGCTGTCCTCTGCCCTCCCACTGCAAATCAAGCCCAGAGTAAGAGCCTGGTGTAATGAGTAACCCAGAGGAGCTTCATTGGGACCAACACCAGGAAAATTACTTGATTTCTCTGCTTACACAATTCAGCGTATTCATCGTTTTGCCAGTTCTGAAACTGAGTAACTTTGGCAAATACCATAGTCAGTCTCAGTTCCTTAGAGGAGACAAAAGACTTTACCATTAATATTTCCAGAGCCAGCTATATTTTTAGACAATGGAGGCTAGGACTGCATTGTGTGGGTTTCTATATGTGTATAAATTTAATGTTCTGTATATCCATGCTTTTTAAACAATGTTATCAGTGTCTAAAAATAAATGCACCTTATTAAATACTTAAAATTCCTATCCTTCCCTCTAGAGACCATGTATGACTGGCATTGAAGCTGGGTCACTGCAACCAAAAGAAATGAGCAATTCTGACCAGCAGACCCTGATTGCATCAGTGGGCTGGTGGAGCTGGGGAGATTATACCAAAATTGGGATGTTTGGATCTGGGTTTTGTTCCACCAGTTAATGACAGATACAGAATCTGGGATCCAGTTTAGGTAGACTTCATCTGTGTTCGATGTCAATTTAGGTGCCTCTTTGGTGTAAATCTGATGCACACATGCACAAGTGCTGGGGAAAACAGTCCCACCCGAACTCCTTCATCCTTGCCCAGGAGGGAAAAGCAGTGGCCCCGTATTTGTGTGAGGAATGCAGGGATATATAAGGCTCTCCAGTGGCTGCATTTAATGCCAAGGTCAGCTCCAGCTGACACCCGTGCCTGGGGATGTGGGGGAAGGGATGGCTGTGCTCTGCGGCCAAGCCACAAGATGTCAGGAGACTGCTGTGCTGTGCCGTGCCGTGCTGTGCTACGGCTGTGCCGTGCTGTGCTGGGCTAACACTGAGCTGTGGTGTCCCGTGCTGTGCTGAGCTGTGCTGAGCTGTTCTGTGCTACTGCTGTGCTGTGCTGTGCTGTGCTAACACTGTGCTACAGCTGTGCTGTGCTGTGCTGTGCTGTGCTAACACTGAGCTGCGCTGTGCTGTGCTGAGCTGCCCTGTTGCACAGTTGCACTGCTGCCCTGGCACTGCTGCCCTGGCAAGGCATTCTGTATTGGGGCCTGGGAGCAGCCTGGAAGCTCCTGCCATCCTATTTCAGCCTTCCCTGCTATTCTACATCCTTACCATGCCACTCTGCTTCTTGATGAAAAGACGTGAGCAAGAAAATGAGGAATTTCTCCTTTTTCATGACTTTTCCCAAGTCCCTATTTTACAGCCTGCCAGCTCCCTTGCTGTATATCTACATGCAGGTTCCTCTCTTATATCTCACTTTACATGGTTAATTGTGTTTGTATTCTCCACAGGGTTCCTGGCATTTACAGCACACTGTGAGGTCACTGATTTGCCACTGTGTTTTCAGAAACCTGCCTCACCATCCCCATGTAAAACTGAAAATGAGTCAAAAGTGAGAAAGCAGCAGTTTGTGGGAACGCTCATGATGAAAGGGTAAACAAGATCTTACACAGAACCGTGCCTGGGCTTGCATCCAAACACAGTGTGTTACAGCTTTAATATAAAGGGATGGCTGTAAGATGCATTTCATTCTCGCTGCATGCACTCTGCTAGTGAATACTCTGATCACCAGACACTAACTGTGTGTTTTGCACAAATCCTGCTGGTGGAATAAATCCTCTTGCCACAATTACAGTACACCCCTGTGCCAGTTTTTGCATGTCAAGCAGCCAGATCACAGCCATGTGTGTTTCTAGAAAAGCAATGGCAAATCCATGAGGTCCAGTTCCACCAGGTGGTATTTGGAGTGTACACAATTTCTGGGAAATTTCAGCTAATTTAATTTCTTTAAAATATTCCTTCAGGTCCAGTGTGATTCCTAATGAATATCTATCTCATGGATTGATAGAATACTGTCCAATTGACTCCCATTTTGTTGCCACTGTCAAATGGTATCCTGCTGCATCCCTCGCCCTCTCACACCAACACACTGCCACTTACTTGCCTATACTTGCAGAATGAAACTCTTTTATGGAGAAGTAATTTTTCCAACTGCAAAGCTGCAATACACAGAGGATACGTGTGGCCGAGACCTGCACAATTCACAAACTAAACTGGAAATTTCAGGGCCCAGTTCTTTATTATTCTTTTCATACCCTTGCTTTGGCTGTAAGGCACCAGCCAACTGAATTGGTAACTCTGATCACTCTCTGTGTGAAGGTGTAAACAGAAACACAAGTCACTTACATGCAGGGAAGACTCAGTCCCTTACTTTTTCTGCACTAGAAACTGTAGTGCCCTACATGGAAAGTGCTGTAAAAGCTCAATGGCTTTAGACAACTCCAAGCTTAAGACACTTTCCAGTATATGTTATGCCTGATTTCCCAAATAGTTGCACCACTCCCTACCAGCCTTTCTCCATTGACTTTGGTGACACCTGCTAAGCTACGCTGCATGCCAGCATCAGTGGTGCCATGAGAGGATGAACCAGGGCCACTGAGAGTCTGGAAACTGCTGTGAAGCTGAAGGTGCTGTGTCTGGCCACCCTTATGAAACCTGGTGTTCTGCTCAGGAGTCTGCACAGCAATGGATTCACTGTTTGTCCAGCACTGCATCACCTGTACCATACCACCACTTCTCCTTGGGTTACATTTTCAAGGAGTTATGAAAAGCACATTTTAAAAACTCTGCCATTGTCCTGTACTGCTATTAATATATGAAAAATGGCTTTCTGAGTCTCCTTGCTGCTGAACTCGGCTCTGGCCCAGCAGGAATCCCATCCTATTCCACACCTTATTTTGCTTCTGTATCCAAAGTACTGAGTTTATGGATACTAAATGGATACAGTGTAGTCCCCTTTTTGATATTAAGTGGCATCTGCACACCCAGGTCTCTGGCGCCATGCTAAGAGCTAAGAAAATCTAAAGACACCAGCAAAAAAAGAATATCAATATTGTTAGGGTGATAGTTCATTTGCCAGAGTGACATCAAGAAATACAACACCCCCCTCAGTGTGTCATGCTCCAGTTTCAAGAAGATTCATTGCCATGGGTGTTGAAGTGGAATGCAGAAATGGGTGTCAGATACAAAACACAGGTAGGATCATACAAGGTGTTTGCACACATTAAACATGGAAATGTTCAGTTCGGAAGTGACTGGAAGTTTTCGTTCCACAGATTTGGAGTAGTTGTATGAAATGACATGAAACCCACTGAGTTTATGTTCACATAAAAAAAGAATATGTGGACCAGATGGCACCTTGTCTTTCTGGCACTGTCAGCAGGTTGGACAAGGATTAAGNACAGATTTGGAGTAGTTGTATGAAATGACATGAAACCCACTGAGTTTATGTTCACATAAAAAAAGAATATGTGGACAGATGGCACCTTGTCTTTCTGGCACTGTCAGCAGGATGGACAAGGATTAAGCAGCTAAGATGAGTGGCACACAGGCTCGTGGCTGCCACTCGTAGAGCTCCCCTGCTAGAACTGACTTGAACAGAATTATGATTCTTTCTGAACAAACTGCAGCCCTGTCCTGTCCCCCCGTGCCCACCCTCTCTGTCAGGCCTGGAGCTCATTAGTGGGGCAGCACAGGACCCCTGCATTGTCACTCTGCATTTGGCACCCTGTAACTAGAAAATGTCTTCATTCAGCTCTGTCAGCCCAGTGCCCAACTAGCAAGTCAGCCATGAAAATGAGTGCTTTTGGAAACACGGTGTGGGGATGGGAGGAGGCAGGAAGTTAATGAGTAGTGAACACTGAATGTAATTGAGGAAGGAAGATGTTCACAGGTAGGATCCCACAACCCTGTAAATCAAGTTCTCTGTCCAACCTGCTACTGTAACTGTGCATTTGGTGTTGAGCACTGATGTGAAAGAATGAGCACAAACTCTGCAAGGCAAGGCTGCAAATTCTGAGCTTCTGTGCAATGGCTCTCACCCTGCACTTGATATCATCATCAAGTAGTCATATTTCAATGAGGGAGTAGAACATGCTAATTGTTTTTATTCTGCTATTCTACATGGCTGTAAATTAAAGGGACACCAGGGAAGCAAGAATTCCAGCCCTGTGTTTTAGGATGGTGCACACTTGCTCAATACAGCTTGAGTGTTTTGTCACAGCCACTTCATTTGTATGATGTGCCTTGTAGCCTATGGCTCATAACAAAAAAAATAGATGGATTGCTTTTGTCACTGTGGCACCAGACTGGTGAGGAAAATACTAATGGATTTGGTAGCTTAAGGTGAGTGTACATCAGGAAGTTATGGCATTTTCATTTTATCTTAACAGCACATTTCCTGAGACTATCTGGAGAAAAGCTGCTAGATACCAACTACACTCATATTTTAAAAAGAATTGCAAGAAAGTGAAAATAATTCTAAGAGGAGTTGCTAGGCACAATTCTGGTGCATAACTAATGTAAATTTGTCTTTTGTTACAAATGAAATATTTGGTTCTGTAAATTCTGGCCCCTGTTTCAACAGGTCTACAATTGATATTCTGGGACATATTTTAGAATCTTCCAACAAAAACTGCTAGGAGTTTGGTAAATCTTGGCAATTAAATAAATTCTTGTATTTCAACTAAGACCTTCCTCCCATGCATGGAGTCCTCAGCACACCTCAGGCACTGCAGTACCTTCCTGTCAGGGCTCTCTGGTGCTTCCAGAGCTCTTAAAAAATGGATTCCAGCTTGAAGCAAAATTTCTGTTGACTGGTAACTGGTCACCAGCACATGGTGGTGGTACCTTGTCTGAACAGCAAACTGAGGGCTGGCTGCTTGCAGGGCTGCAAGCAAGTAAAAGATAACATTAATTTCTGTGATATTTATGTCTATGTCCAGGAAAAGACAAGGGAAAGGGACAGCAGGTTTGAAAAAAACTTTCCTATAAATATTGTCAATTATTAAAAAAAAATTCTTATTACCCAGTAAAACTAAGTATATATGACACTAAATGTTTGAACAAGTGAATTTTCACACTGCACAGAATGATTTAGCACTTTCTTACTTTCTGGGAAAGTTTTTTAGCAAAGCCAGCAGGCTGGGGCTGAGTACTGGCATGATGGATCTTTTTAGAAATAACTGTTAAAAGAAACTGTGTTCTGCAAGTCCAACCCTTTTACAGGGGAACAAGGACAGCAATGTGTGAGCACTGCTGCATGCTGTAGTGTGGTTTTGTGCCTCGTGTTGGCGGAAAAAACAAGTCGATGGTGGCACAATTTGTAAAGCAATTACTGCTCCTGGAATTGATAGTGTGGTGCTGCTAACTGGGGTCTAACAGAATCAGGTGTTTGATGGCAGCACTGCCCAAACTAGGACAGACAGCAAATTAAGCGCTGTCCTGAACAGCAAAGAAAACATGACATTTTTTTTTTGCTCTAAATTAGCAACACTGTAGTTTATATTTGGACTTCAAAGGCTTACATAGAGACCAAAGCAGTGTATTGCTCTGTGGTCAGTTTACATTAAAAAAAAAGTAACAATGCTAGATTGAAAAGAAAACAAGAAGTCACTGAATTTGCTCTTGCATGGAAAAGACCACAAACTCTGGGAGCTCTCTGTGCCATGTGACTGACCTTCCCCTGCCCATGGATGGTGGATTATCATCAAAGCTATTTGGGCATATGCACATGACCTCACAAAAATGTGCACTAGCAAAATATACTTTTTCTCAAGCCAAAAAGGGAACAAAATTTTTCATAAAAGAGACCTAAGACTTGCTCTTGTGCTAGCGATTGGATTATGTAATGACTAATTAGATGAGGTCATCACTTTCTATGTCATACATATACAGTATTTATGGAGAATTTACTCATTCTAATTAACAGAGTAGAAATAGTTTCTTGACAAACTTCATTTTCCTGAAACTAAGAGCCTTGAATTTGTTCCACTTTTGATCTTTCTTTGGTGGCTATGTTTGCTTTACATTAAAATAACTTCTAACATTCCCATTAAGGATAATCCCTCCAGCAGCCACAGTATGACATTTCTATATTAATCTTTTAAGCATTTTAGAAAAGCAAGGTTTCATGTTTTAATAATCACAGTGTTTTTCTCTGAGGAGTTGTAAAAATTTATGGGGCTTTTCTATCCTATTTGACTTCTACATCTTTAGAGTTTGGTGCTAATGGCCCATTCAGCCCACTTACTCTTTGACTCCTTCTTTATTTCTTTTTCATCTTCTTACAAAAGAAAAATTGCTTCCGTGCCTTATGCTGTTGCAGATGCTGTTCAAGTGGTAAGTAATTTCAATTCAACTGGCTGAAAAAACCCCAGTTCACCCTCATCTCAGAATCACTTGGGGGTCTCCAACGTAGACATGTGCATACAAATCCTTTAATTCATAATTAAGAACAAAATGTAGCCAGTTGTTTAAAGCAGAAAGAGCAGCAACATCAATATAAGTACCCACATTTTTAACAGCTTATCAACCGTCTTTAAAAAGTACGTTTTCCTGCTCTAATATTTTATTTAATTCTTGCTTTTTTAGCAGAAAAATAAAAGTAATAGATGAGCTATGTTTTTTATAATTATAATATGACCATTAAAATGGCTCTCCAGTGCCCCTGGAAGCATTTTTGTCCCATACTACTCATACTTTGTTCTATGCAGAGCCAGGCAAGGCATTGCAACTAATAAAAATCCACCCATGCAATCACAATAACAAAACAAGCAAATTCCTCACTCTGACACTGAGATCTCTCTCACTGCTCATGCTTTCACTTCCTGAAAGCCAAAAAATCTGTGCCCTTTTGGACAAAGTAATTTCCAAAGAAGACAGAAAACATGCCTGCCTTAAGTCAAGACTGCCTCTGGTGATTTCCATTGCTGAAATCCCTGCAGAAAAGGAGCTGTAGCATCTCAATTAGACAAGTCTCAAAGCATTTGTGGTTACAGAGAATAAAACAATATTCTCAGTTCCAATGCAAGTGGAGACATTTAGTGAGATCAATTTCTTGTGAGATGTTTCACTTGATTTGCCCAAGCAGCAAACTGTCAGAAACAGGGGCTAACTCCTTACTGAAGCCACCACCTTGACTGCCCCATAGAGAACCAAGGGGGTCAAAAAGGACTGAGAGGATAAAGAACAGAGCAGCCAGCAGCACATCAGAATGTTTGATAATGAAGGAGACAGGAGTTTCAGGGGCTGGGAACACCCACCAAGGAAAGTGTAGTAACTACAGAGGAGTGAGAAAATGTAGTTTCTATTGCATATTCAAGACAGTAATTGAAGAGATAAGTGCCAAAAGATCTGCAGCATCCAGAAATTGTCAGAGTTGTCTTGCTACAGGTTCCTCAGTGATCTTATCCTGAGTGTTTCATAACTGATGGAAAGATAGCTGGAATGCATGCTTAAGAATAGACAAGGAAAAAGCAACCCTGTTTTGTACCAGAAGACCCAAGCCCTGCTCAAAAACAGCAAGCAAGGGCAGGGTGGCAGCTCAGTCACCACCAGCAGCATCAGCCCTGCTCAATGCCCTGGCAGGTGGGTTTCCCCTCAGCACAACTCTGTGATTTACTGCACGCACACAAAGCTGGAGTAACTTGAGTGCCTCCTGGATGATTTATAGAGGCGTGGGTTGCTCATCTAAGCAGAGGAGTGGGATGCAGAAATGCTTGTGCTCTATCCAGTTTCCAATGTGGAACCCTGTGGCCCAAGGCACATCAGGTTGTTTCTCAGCCTCTGTGCAAATCCCCAAATCTCAAAGTAAAGCCCAAGCCTTTTTAGATGTGCTGTTAAAGGTTCCAGGAGAATGGAAAGAGATTGCAGAAGGGCCCAGCTGTTCCAGCCCCTTTTCTCCTGTGTATCCAGCTCTCCCCTAATTCAGCTCCTAAGATGAGTGAGTACTTGGTATGCATGAAGGTGCAGTGATTTCCTTCAGGAGCCTCTGGGAGAGCCAGTGCAGTGTATCTGTTGTGCAGGATGCAAAGGGCAGAGTTGCTGTTGTTCATTGGTTTCACAACCACACAATTCTGGTCCTTTGTCGCTCCAGAATCTTCCTTCAGCCCTTGTTTGTCTGAGCACTTGCAACAAATATTTACTCCTTTGTTTCTTTATTTGTACGATTATGAGTGCAACATTTCTTGCTCTGCATCCTTTTCCAGTGTTTGTAAAGCCACTGAAAAATGCTACCTTTTTACCTACAAAGTAAAGATGTTTTTCAGCAAATAGTGTTGATGATGTCTATTGTTTTACCCTCTGTATTAAGGTTGATCATCAGTGCACATTCTGGATAAGTAGACTGTTACTTGGCAAATGTTATACCAAGGAGTGGGGTCAGCATTACAGTTTAGAATGTCACCAGAAATTAAGAAAAAATTGAAAATGTTTTCCTCTAATTCAGCCCAGAGTCCTGCTAGGGATGCTCTTAGCCTGTGTATACCATATGGGTGGTACTAGGTGGCCACTGTGGCATCTTTTGTGTTCCCAGTCAATGATTTCTGCAGTTACCTGTCCCTGCACCATCCTGTGTGTTCCATCACTGGTTAGAGCAGGCTAAAAGCTGCTGTAAATGATGCACTGGCCCAAGGGCAAAAGAAGAGCACCAGGATTTCCACCTTTAACTGGGTTTATAGTATGCTGCTTTTTAACTTGCATTGTCCTTAAGCTAAAACAAGAATACTGCAGGAGATTTGTGCCTCCAAGAGAAACAGAAAGAAAAAAACCAGAAAGCAAACACTAAAAAGGGGGAGCAGCAGAGAGTCCCCATTCCCATGCATAACCTCTGAACTGGTACTGAAGATCTGCAAGAAAGTGCCACTCAGCCCTCGGTGCTGATACAGACAACAATGAAACTAAAGTGCCCCAAACATTCATAACCAGCCCTCTGTCTGTCCCTGAAGAAACCCCAATCTCATGTTCTTTGTCCCCTGAACTATAGTCACCTTGCATTACACGGTAGGAAATGACTGGCCAGGCTTTCCATTGCCGCTGGCACTAATCACAGAAGATGAATATGAACTGACCAATGGTGTTTATAACCTTGTTTAACAATGTCAGGCAGTGGGCTGGAGTCTCTCTCCCTTTCACCCATATCATTCCAGTGGCTTCAGTGCAGTAATTCCAGGCTTATCCCAGCACCAGTGAAGTCAGACTCAAACAAAAAAGTGCTTTTAGGACAGAAAAATCCAGCCACACTTGTGAAGAGTAAAAAGAATGAGAAGTATCAGAACCCTGAGTCAGAAGTATCATAAACAGTGAATTTCTTTGCTTAGCAGCTCAGGTGTACCCAGGAAAACAGCCCAGTGTATACTAGAGTGAGAGGGTCTGGCCTCTCAAGCAGATCCCCTTGCCAGCATGAAGCAAAACATGTTTCCCCCTGTATATTTTCATGAGCACTTGAAAAATCACAATAAATATAGCTCATATAGGTAACAAACATAAAAATAAATCTCTGGTGGTAGGGAAGCTTTTATCTTGGGTCACCAGTGCCCTGCTGGCACTGTAACATATTTATTTTTTAGCATTCAGTGACCTTTGATACCAGTAACTACTGAGGCTGCCAATCTGCCCATGGGCTCTTCCATGCCAGTCTTTATCTGCTTTGTATGCTGGGCAGTCTGGAATTGAACTCTGCCTGTTTGTGAAGAGGTGGGCAGGGGAGGGAGCAAACCCTCTGGGGACTCTGCCCTGTCAGTGTGTGCCTGCATGTTCTGTGTGTGCCTGAGTGTGTGACACTGATTCTGAGGCCCCTGATACTCAGCCTGTGTGCACATATTCAAGGGCCCTGTAGTTTCTTTCTCTTATACAATATGAAGAATGGTATTTGCATGGCTGTTGGCTTTAAAGGGCAGCCTTCAGCTGGGCTACAACATACCCAGTATTCTGGTGTCCACTTTGGATGGAAAAGAGTCTTTTTGTAGTTCTTGTGATTATCTTCTCTACCACACTATTTAAAAACACTGCTGTGGCCTGTCCAAAACCAGAGTGCTCCCTGGGTTTGTACTTCAGCCTGGGCAGTGCCAGCTTTTGGGGAGTTTGCACTGCCCAGTTGCTCTATTACAGTTCCATTTTTTCAGCTACATTCCCAGGTGGAGAGGCACGTGTCACCCTGATCCAGCTGTCCCAGCAACAACAGGACATGGCTCATGTTCATCTAGAACATGTTCTCACTCACTGAGAAAATGCCAAGCTAGAAGGGAGGAAAAGGTGCTTTTTAGTTAGACCTCCACCAACTAAATCAAGCTAACATTATGTCTGCCCTTTGCTTAAGTGCCACTGCTTGAGAAGCAATCTCATTACTTGTGGTAACACGTAAGCTTAAAAGCATTCAGCTAAAACCAATCCTGCTGTCCCCTGGTCACCAACTGGCAACAAAGCTCCACATTGACACCACTCTGGCAACCTGTAGAGTTTGCCCTCTATTACATTTTGCTTCTATAAGCACAGCTATTATTGGAACTGCTTACTTGGCCATATTGCATGCTTTACTTCCATCTGACAATAATTCATTCTTCCAGCTTGCAACATTAATTACTTATGCATACTATACACATTGCCTCTCTAAGTACATGCACATGAAGAGACCAAAAAGATTTTATGTACAGCTGAATTTGGTGGTGGTTTTCCTATTATTTTTACCTAATGTGAGATTAAGAAGAGAGTTGTGTGACCTGAAAGTCATCAGCAGAAATACTCAGAAATGCAGCATATGAACAAATACTGGCCATCTCTGTGGGTTATTACAGAAAACACAAAATATACCTTGTGTTTCTATGCTTCCCAATAAAGAACAGAAGGAAAACTTCACTTAAATATGTATTTATGGATGGATGTGTGTACACATACATATATGTACTTATATGTAAACAAAAAAATCCCCAAACCCCCCACAAAAATGTGACCAAGAAAAAGCTGATCAAAAACATACACATGTTCTTGATAGTTAATGCTTTCCTATCTGTAACATTAGAAAGATAAGACTGGAAGACATCCTAGCACCTCAGAAATTCCCAGCCACCACCAGCAAGGTACTGTACATCCCTCACACCCAGGGTCAGTACCTGTAGAGCATAGTTTTCAGCTCTCCTCTTGTTGGAAAGCTCAAGTCTCTCATGATTACATGGAGCATCCTGACAGACTGATACCTGTCTTAACACCTGTGACAAGATCCTGTAAGAAACATGATGGTCCAGCAGTGCCCTGTGCAATGCCAGCAGTGCCTTCCCATTGCTGCTGGAGCAATCTTGTCCAGGATCACAATTATCATTTCTCTCACCGCCTCATGCACTCATGGTTCACAGTCATCTACTGACAAACTAATACAGAGATCTGTTTTCTTTTTTTAAATACTGTAGTCACCTTTCTTCCTTAAAGAGAATCTACTTTTCTTTATCCTTCTGCATAAAGTTCTGTGTAGTTAATAGAGAGACTGACATATCCACACAACAGTCCCCTTTATCCTAAATCAAGGACCCAAAAGAGGCAGGATAGACCTCCATTCTCAGGGAACCTTCCTCTTTTCAGTGCCTGCAGAAGAAGCCCTGGATTAGATTAACTTGAAGAAGATGCTTAATTTTCAATTGTTAATTGTGAAGTGCATCCAAATGTGTGTTTGTTTTTGTATGGAAGTGCATCCCAAATGTATGTTTGTTTTTGTATGGAACTGCATCCCATCTCCGTCACTTTCACCATCTTCCAGCTCACCAGCCACAATACTCTGATGCTGTTAATGATGGTGCCTCTTGACTCTTTCATCAGAACATTTCTTTGCCATTCTCCATCTTAAATGACAATAGATCAATTAGAGTGAATATTAAACAACTTCAATCTTGAATTACTAGAAATCTCTATCCCAATAGCAATTTATTGGCATCTCTCCTTCAGACAACTTCTTACACATTTTACTGCTCTTGTATTAATCCCCATCTTCTCCATCTTAATGAATAACTTCCCATGTGGCATCATATCAAATGCTTGATTAAATCCATATAGATTAGATCTACTGCATTTCCCCTTGCTTAGACAATCAGTTATCTCTGCAAAGATAAAGTGTCCAGGACACTCAGCAAAATCAGCATTGTGGTTGCATTTTATCCTGTTCATCTTCTCTTGCCATCTTTTAAAATATATATCTATTAAACTTGTTAAATATATTTTCCTTCAAAACTCTCCTGAAAGTCTGAAGTGGTCTCAAGCTGGTCTCAAAACCAATGAGCTCAGGAACAGATAGGAGAAATCAAGATATAATTACACAAAGGTCATAATGTAATGCTCTGTGCATCATCCACGGACTGCAGTCAAAAGACCAGAAGTAGCAGAGTAGGGAAACCAACTAATCCAGTGAATGATGAAGGAGCTTTACTGAGGATGTACACTGAAGCACAGCACACTTGCAGCTAAGAGAGAAAAGATTTTCCAAACCCATCTTAGCATAGAATTGGAATCTCCTCCATGGGCACTTCTGAATCTGTCAGACAAGACCTTCCAGACACATATGTCTGACTGTAGAGGAATATTTCTATGGAGGGGACAGTGAAATAACTTTTTCATTTCATGAGCTATTTCCAGCTGTTCTGATACTATTCAAGCACAGTTTCCTGGGTCATTGCAATGCCTTACATGATGCCTCTTTCAGTTCCAGACCGACATTCTGGCCCTCAGCATTTTCCGTGGAGCTGTCAGGACTACCCCACTGCAGAGACAATGAGTGCAAACCTCTGCTAGGAAACTTTGTCTCAATTTATTTTTAGCGGTAAATCATTATCTATTCTTGAGGAGCAGGCTGGTTACCCCTTGTTTTAACCTTGCTTTCAGACATAAGCCCTAATCTGGCATTCTTTGCCCTGTGTATTTTGCTCAGTTCCTTGAATTGCAGTTTTTTGCTTTTCATGTGAGCTTTTCTGCCCAGCTTTACCCGTCGGTTTGCTACTGTAAACAACAGTTTGCCTGCTAGATGGCACTGGCCATCCACCAGCGCTGGGACTGAAGGCAGGTGGCACTGAAGAGCCGTAAGGGCACATGGCCACCCTTTGGTCGTTATTCTGTTTACTTTCTGCAATGGCATTTTCTTTGCTCAGGTTACTTCACTCCTCACCCACAGCACTCGCTTGCCACTGCAATAATTCTACCCATGTTCTCTTCCTGTTCTAGGATGAGTATAAACTTGCTGTTTGCACTGCTAGAACTGGATCTGCTTCTGAACCCATCAATTTGTTGAAAACTGAAATGACAGCAAAGCCCTGAAGTTCCTCTGGGTTTCAGTCACTGACTTGAGTCTAGGTATTTTGTAGACAATAACTTATTGGGGAGGGGAGATACAATTAATTAAACTTGTCTGCTTGAAAACAGCATTACAGAGCTACTGTGAGTAGATACTAAGGACAAAAAATGGTGTGAAATATGCTTGTTCTTTGGATTCTGTTCTAAATTCTTTGTATATTGTTAGGGCAAAAATCTGTTTGTCACAGCTACCTTGGATGTGTTGCATTCAATGTCCTCATCAACGCACCAAGGAGGAAACTGGAGCTTTCAACTGTGTCTGCAGAGCACCCAGCACAATTCTCTGCTGCCATCCTCTCTATGCTCTTTCCAGTAAAGTGCTAAAAAACTCAGTCAAACAAAACTAGAAAACAAAGTTAATGACAAGTGTCCAGCTGGAAACAGAAGAGCCTCTTTCTTCAAACTATTCAAAAGCCCAAACCATCATCCAGAACATGCTCATTGTGCCACAGTATCTGCAAGCAGAGTGCCACCATCACCCTTCTAATCGAGCCTCTCATCTGAGCATGCTGCTCTCTGCACCTGAGCAACCCGTTTGCTTTTCACACACAGGGGCACGTTTTGCCAGTGCCAGATGTGCCCACAGTGGGTGTGATTTCTCAGAACTTGAGGGTGTACCCTCTGTTTGGATGGCAAATTCCCTGGCTGTGGTTGCTTGGAGACATTACAGGTATCATGGTATCTGCCTTGCGTGCCTGTAGATGTTTTCCAGGCAGGTGTGGCCATACTTCAACTTGGCTCATCAGATTCTCCACAGATGTCCCTGGTTCTAGTGACAGTGCCAGGTCTAACTTTCTCATTAGTTCTTTTCCAACCTTATAATTATCAGCAATATATGAAGCTGAATGCACTGTTGTATCACACCATATCATTTCCAGGTGCCAGACACCTAATTTCTATCATTTTTTTTGTCTCCCCTCCACTGAAAATGTGTCCCTATCTCCATTTCCTGAGGGATGCTGCAAACTGATCATTCTCAAACCTAGAGAAGATTCAAATACACGTAAAGATTTTTAGACTAAATCTTGTGGTCACATTTCAGGATGTTTCAAACTTTTTTCTCCCCTTCACTCTCAAAAGTTAACACCTGCCTAGCAAAGTTGGCAGACAGGCTGAAATGCTTGTGCCTCAAGCCATTCCTGTGAAAAACCTGGCACCTTTGTTCAAATGTCTGATGAAAGCGGGTTTGAACAAAGATGTTGGTTTGTGAACTGGCAGGGGCACACAGATTGTGCTGGGGTGGAAAACTTCAGCGGAAGGAAGGAAGGAAGATGAGGGCAGATGGTGGCATTGTTGGGGTCTTGAAATGCCACACAAAGATTCACAGAAGTGGATCTTTCTAAACCCAAATGCCTAAACTTACCTGAAAAAAATATCTATGATGCATTTAGCCCCTGTTTATACCGTGCAAGGGCTTCTGTGCATTTGCCTACCAATTCTTCTGGCACAGCATGAAACAAATGGTGTGAAACACCTCCCTGGCTATTTGCAAGGCCACTTAGCTTTAAAATACAGCTCAGAGCAGCACCACCGATCTTAAATTAACTTTCCTGGTGGGGGAAGAGTCTTGAATTGATCCTTATCTACTTCACTGGGTCTTGTGCTGACAGTCAGGTTTGCTGTTCTCACCACTGTTAGTGTTCTGCTCTTTATTGGGTGTACTGTGAACAAACCACCAGTCCAGACCCTTCTGATATGGCTGTTGTGATTTGCCTTATCTTTATTTGCTCCTCAAGCCACTTTGGTAAAGCTGAAGAAACCATGTCCTGCAAAAACTTTGAACTCTGGATGAGCAACTAGAAAATATCTTTATTATCAGGGATGGAGAGCTTAGGCTGCAGCTGGGATCCAGCTGAAGGGCAGGCAGACTGCAGGGATCTGCACAGGAAGTGGCTGAGAGAGTCACTGGCATTGTGGCTATTAGGGAATTATTAGACATGTGTTAAACGTAGGCTTAGCTTCACTAATGCATCGCCTTGCTGAGGCTACAGAGAATTTTGGTTATGGGTGGCTGTGAGGGCACAGAAGGAAAGGAAATATCATCTCATACTTGGAGCTAATACAGTGATTCCTACATGGGATAGTGGAAGTACTCCTGTGCACGATTACAATAAAAATCTTTATGTGCATTTCTCCTGTTATTATAGATTAATTAGCTATGGAAGGGAGACAATGCTACAAAGGGGTAATTCAAATTTCTGCACAGTTGTACTTTGTGGCAATGGTCAGTAAGATTAAGATGTAATAGGTAGAAAAAAAATAATAGGTTGAGTTTGCAGGCTGGGCACACTCTTAGTGTAAGCGTCTGAGTAGCCCTTCTTACTCAGTGTGATTACTGATGTGCTTTAAGTTAAGCATTCATGGAAATCTTGCAGGACCAGGGACGCATAACACAAATAACTTTTCCCTCCAATATACTGCCAATAGGTAAATAACTAAGAAACAAATGCACAAAACAAAACTTCAGATTCTGTGGGTGCAAAGGCCATGTCTGTATCTGTGCCCTGAATGATGCAAAATGCAGTGACAGTCATTAACACACAGATATGGGCGACAAAAAGCTACTATGCAAATAGTGCTATGCGCGATGTTTCCTAAATTTGTGTGTAAAACCCATTTCAGATTCCAACACATGTACAAGCTATAATCTATATAATTTCTCTTAACACACACTTGAGAGCTCATCGGTGATGGGAGAAATAATCTTAATAAATGCCTTTTTCATTGCTCAAAACCTGGGAGGGAGCAGCAGTATTTGGGCTGCCGGGAGGCAGTGNTATTGCAAAAGCAGGAAATTGCTTATTACTAAACTAGCTGGCAAGGGAGCAGAGCCGATGCTGTTCCACACTGGCACAGCACTTGCCTAGCTGCTGCTTTCCCTGCCTCTCCTTGTTCCGCTCTTTCTTCTTCTTCTTTCCCCTCTTTCTCTCCTCTCTCCCTCGCTCTCTCCTCTTCTTTTTTTCATTTTGGCTTCTATTCAAATGTGGGTCAGGGGTGAGCGGCTCCCAACGTCACAAGCTTGCAAGATGGCGCTGGGAGGAAGGCTGTGAGATGAGGAACAGGCTGGTATAAACCGAGAGGACAGGAGAGGGAGAGGAGGAGAGGGGAAGGGGAAGAAAAGCTGCTGCTCCAGATGCAATAAGAAGGTAACGCGGCGCGGGGCGCGGGCGGGGGCGCGGGTCCCGCGGGGCGGCCGGGCGCTGCCGGGCTCCGCGGTGCAGCCCAGCCCCGCTCCCCCGCTCTTTATTTGCAGCCCCGGTGATTTGCCCATCTGCACGGGTCCGCTCGGGAGAGTCGCCGGGGTGGCGGGGGGTGTCCCCTTGTTTCCTGCCCTGCATCAGCCGTGCCCGGCACCGGCGGTACTTCCATTGAAAAAACCCGAGATGGTTTCTCTGCTCTTGCCCCCCTCTCTCCGTGCCCCGGGCCCCCTCCCCTCGCTCTCCGGGCGCGCTGCCCCGTTGCTTTGGGGGCCGGGGCGTGCATCGGTGTGCTGGCCACCGTGCCTGTCTGGAGCTTGCAAATGTTGGTTATTTGGTTGAAGCGGCTGGAAACTTTCCCCTCCTCCCGTGCCATTTGTGTGTGTGGGGACGGGTGTGCGCTGCCCGTTCCCCGGCGGCAGCGGGGTCGGGGCGGGGGGCCGCAGCTGCTGCCCGCCGGGGCCGGCCGGCGTGGGGCTGACCGGCGGGGAGCGCAGGCAGCCTCGGAGCAGCCGCCCGCTCCCCATCCCCACTCGTCGCTTCAAGTGAGCCGTATTGTATTTTATTTGATTTTATTTTTTTCCCGAAAGGAGGGAGCGGAGCCCCGGGGTGCCGGGGGGCGTGTTTGTGCCGGGGATCTGGCCGCATTGTGGAGGAGAGGGCAGGAAAGGGGCTCCCGGGACTTGCATCGCCTCCTTCCCGCCCCCCGCGGTCCATCCGCCGGGCTGCGAGGCGACGAGCCA
>VXAX01000141.1:26108-96643 GCA_013399835.1 Leptocoma aspasia | reverse complement strand
TCGGCGCGCCCCCCGTTATCGGGGCCGCCAGCCGCGCTCCTCCCGGGGGCACCGCGGCCGCCGGACACCGCGCCCGGCCCCGCCGCCGCCCGTGGAACGCGTATGTGCCCACGGGGTCTGGGCACTCGAATCTTTCTGCTGCGAAATCCGCAACCTTTGAGAACTCGGGTGGCCTGGGCGCTTCCAGAGACGGGTAACTTGGCATTAGAATCTGCGAGTGGGGCGGGGGTATACACACCTTTACACAGAATTAATGAATTATATATGGAACCCCGTGTTTTAGCAGACGGTTACCGAAATCACTCAGGGTATTTACTTAGTTGTTAGCATAAATCTGAGAGAGTAGCCAGAAACCAGTTAAGAGCATCAGAATCTGCTAATGAACTGTCCTTTGACCAAAACTGGTTTAAATTTGTTGTGGAATGCTGTTTATATTTGAAAAGCTCCCATGTTTTTCCAGAAATTAAGGGGAAAACAATATGCAATAGTCACTTTCATTGGAAAATGTCAGAACTATGAGCAGATGTTTGCTATGCTTGATAAATACAGTGTATAAACAACTAATATTTCAAGATGACTTACTGCTATTTTTATTACTCAGAACTATTGTATATACTACAGCAGCTCTGGAGAGAAAGCTGTAAATGACTCCTTAGGATTTCACAGCAAATCTACATGGGGAAAATGACATATGGAAAGAAAATTGACTTATTTCCACAACTGCAAATGGCCTCCTTTTTGCGCCTTTTCATTAGCAATCTAATCCTAAAAGCATTAGGAGCAATTATTTGCAGTGGTGCCTGACATTCTAGGTCTAATTATTTAAATCAGTTTAACTTTTGATGGTTGACCCATTAGGTCAAATCTGTGTGCCCTTTGTTATATTTATTAAAAAAAAAAAGAGAGAAGGGGAGCGGGGTCTTCAAACTTGACACCTGCTACTGACATATCATTTTAGCTCTGGAGGAGATCAGCATTAAGAATAAGCAACATCTTACATTTGTTACTTTCCATTCTAACATGGGAAAGGACACTCCGTGTAAGTGCCTTGTTCTTTGACATCTAAAATCCACTGCTTAATCACGACAGACTTGCATGGCCACAGGAGTGTAAGCAGGAGGAATGGGAGAGTATGAGGATATGGCAGGTTTTCCTTATGTCATGCTTCCTAATCTACGTGAAATGCAGATGAGACACACACATAAAAGGGATGATTTTTCAGTATTTGGAGGGACAGGCTTCTTCCGAGGATCTGGGAGAGCTCTAAATCTTTAATGCATAAGGAAATAGCTCACGTTAGTATTCACATACGTTTCTGGGTGGAATGACTTATGGATGTGTAGATAGTAATAAGTATTGCAAGATGCTTGAAGCACTTGGTATCACGTGATGCACTGTAGTGTCAGTGCTGAATTGTTTGGCAGAAGCCGATGTGTGACAAGGGGTGGGGGGAGAGAGGAGAGAAAGAGAAGGTGAGAGGCCTTGTTCCAGAAGGGTATATGTTCAATTTATTTTGATTAGTTGTTTAAAATAACTAGAAAACAACATGATGCTAAGCAGTTTGGCCGTGTAATGGATTTAAACTCTCTAAAACAGCCACCACAGCCCAAAATTGGTTGTCACAGCATGAAATTTGAAGTTGTGAACAGCAGATCTTGCAATGAGAGTTGTTGTTTTCTAGCATCTTTACAGCCCATAGTAATTAAGAGCTGCCAAACATAAAGTGTATGTTGTGCATTTCTCTGACCTTGCAGAAAATAGTATGTGGCTATTCTTTGAGGTCCTGCTGCCTTCTTTGATGATAGATGTAGGGAAATGGGATGATGTTTGAAAACCGAGGTGTATTTGCCTTCCTATCAGAACTGTTTGTGCTGACTGCAGCATTTAACCCTGTCATCCAGTCTGATGAACATATTGCAGCTTGGCAGCCAGAGGTATTGGTAGGAAGAGGTTGCCATGCTTTCTCTACAGAAAACCAAGTTTCCCATACCCTAACCAAATCTGACTGATAAAGTGCACAAACAACACTGCAGCTTCTGCCAACAGCCAGGGAAGAACACTGCCACAAAGTGACATTTCAGTGCTGCAGCAAATGTGGTGTTGGAGTGGAAGAAAGCAGAATCACATTTGTGACATAGCCATTATATTGGCTGTATTGTGGCAGGCGAAGCTCAATGGGAAGGGACCATTTCAGCATCAGCAGACATGCCTTCCCTGCTGGGCTTGGAGAAAAATTAACAGGGCTCAGCTGTGGCAGTGCAACAACAGAGTGTCGACCCAACCATAAGCAGGAGAATGTATCTAAAAAAAAAATAAAGATGACTTCTTTGGTTTGGTGTGTATTGAACACCAGTGACTAAGCCATTAGGCCTTCTTATATTGGTTTTTGTCTTGCTGTACTATTGGGAGCAAGGACAATGCATTGCAATAGCAATTTCACTCTGCTGTGCAGTAGCTCATTGGCAAAGAAACTGCATTGGTTTGTTCAGGTCTCTTGCAATCAGCAGTGACAGTGTGCTTACTTCTCTCAAAAGCAGCAGGACAATGTTAAAAAGATGTTCCTGAGAGTTGTATTTTCTTGTTCAGTTAGCATCTCCAGGTTCCAATAGGATGCCAGTTTTAAGCTGGGTTTCTTTCCTTGAAGCATACGTGTATTGTGCTCGCTGTCCAAACTTGTAAGTTACTCACGCTTGTTTGTAATTCCTGGAAAGAAAATTCACCCTCTAGTGCTGGCTCCCACAAAACAAGGAAGAAATGAAACAGTGAGGTCAATCCTGAATTTTAAGCTGATACAAAATGAGTTGTTACAATAGCTGTAAAGGATGAGGCTACAAGACAACAATAGCTGTACCTGCTGTAAGTGACAGGTGGGAGAAATTCTGTTCTTTTTCGTCTGTGTTTGGATGACGGCCCAGTGCTGGCCACAAACTGCAATCCAGGATTAATCCTCACATAGTGTTTTCTTTCTATGTATCAGATTTCTCATTTTGTTAATAAGCACAGCCTAGCATGCACTTCAAGTCAGCTGTTCTGGAGTGGAAGCAACAGGGTTTTGCGTTATTGAAATGATGGCACTCATGCTTTCCGAGAGCCCGTATTGTTTGGCCAGGGCAGGGCAGACGGTTATCCTTGTAATCACAAATCCTAAACAGGGATTCTAGTTACTGATTTTACTTAATGGAAAGGGTGGGGAATGTAGTTTATCCAGGATTACATATGTATTATATCACATTTTCGGATGTGCACCCTGCGGATTTGAAGGGGCTAAAGAGCGATCTTTTAAACTGAAAACCTCAAGCAGGCATTTGGAAATGGACCTATTGTAGGAAGCTTCCTTCACTTACTGTCTCTAATGGAGAAAAGACAAACTGAGCTGTCCTGCTGAAAGTATCAGAAGACATGCACTGACAGCTAAGCTGGGAGAAGAAGGGTCTGAGTCTTCAACTGGCAGTAAGAAGAGTTTAAAGAAGTGCAGAGATTGGTTTCCTGCTCAAAACAGTCATCAGGTAACCCTCCCAATAAAACTGTCCCTGAAGACAGGGCAAACTTCTTGCTTCTTGCTAGGTGTTCTGAGAGATCTGTGCTAGGAACTCCCTCTTGCTCTTCCAGCTTTAGATACTGGATGGAGAAACGTGTCAATGTTGTCCTTGCCCAGGTTCTGGATGGGAGGTAGGAAACATTTCATGCCAGTATGCTGGCCTGAGGCATTTGCTGTCCTTCAGTCCCCTGGGAAAAGGAAGAGGGGATGGTTTTCCATAATATATCAGTTTGCCCTATCCACTCCCTTCCCCCACTGAACCAAACACTGTGCAAGACAAAATTGTCTTCAAATCAGTCCTTTGCCATGAGTGTGAAAGGAGATACACGATGGAGTGACTGGGGAGAGGCCTCATGGTACACAACCTGACTGCTCTTCATGCTGGGCTAGTCCCATTCATTCCTGGACCTGTTTAAGATGACAGGGGTGTACAGCAGTCCTTCCCTTAAATGTGTGCTCATTTCCTGTTGTATAAAGAGCCATTCAGAGAGGGGATTCAGTTTTCTAGGAGTCACATAAAGACACTGCCATGTAGGACTGCACTTACTGCATTTCCATCTGCTGTCAAGATGCCACCAGCCAGTTTGACAGTTTGGAAATCTTTTCTCTTGTTCGATAAAGAACAGAATAGAGTAATTTGCATTGCCAGTTTTAACTGAGAATTGAAATCAGCCAACAAGAAACCTTATTTTAAAGCTTGCTTGTTTGTCTATGTGGTAGTTACTCTCCAGCAGAAAGATTGGGTCTTGCTAGTCTGTACCTATTAAAACATGTTGATGTGCAACTAAAATAACTTTAAAGTAAATTTCATGTTAAGCAGAAGGACAGGGTTAACACATTCAGGCTATGATTCAACATGCAAATCAGAAACAAAATTAATTTAGTATGTTATTGTTTCTGAGAAGTGACTCAAGAAACTTCTTATATAGCATTAAATTCAATGAAATGTTAAACCTGAATATTTTTATTTTGAAGTGTTAAATAAAAATATTTGTAAAATATTTTCTTATCAAAATACTTTCTGATCAAAATACTTTCTGATGACCTCCTGAGGTCTCTTCCTGTGTGAGTTATTCTGTGATTTTTATTCAGCTTCAATTTAAATGCAAAGCAAAGGAAGTGTTCTTTGAACAAAAGTGAACTGAAAATTTTCTATTTTTGTTGCTCTTTTATGAGTTTGGAACTAGCAGATTCTAGTTTCTAACACCTAGTTTTCATTTGGAGGGAAGTCAGCTTTCCTGCCCTTCTGCCCCTCCTCAAATCTCATTTGCTTTCTGCAATCTGAAAGAAGTGGTTATTGAACTAACTGAAAAAGCAGCCTCTCTGTCCCTTTGCAAGAGGCTCCTGGTGAGAAGGGTTAGTTAACAGCCTGGAGTGGATGGAGCAGTAAAGCAGTGGCTTTTTCTGTGGAGGGACAAATTTTCCTCAAAACTTCACTAGGAAAGCCATACAATTGAAGAATGTTTTTTTAAAACAAGACCTGTTTAAAAGAAGGTTTGAAATTATGATAGTGTATAGTGAGACTTTAACTTGTGCTGTTTCTATTTAATGTTGTTTCCCCTACCCGTTGAACGGTGAGGTGCTTTGTTATTCCTAGTTTCTGTTTACCCTTATAAAGTATCCAGAACAGTCCTCATGTGGAACTTTTTGCATCAAAATCCTCAAGTCCTTGAAAAAATCTCTTTGTTCTTTTCTAGGCAGCTCAAATGTTCTTTGATAAAGTGATATTAGTGACATGATTATGCCCAGTCTTCAAAGAAAAACATGGATGTCCTCCTAGGCAGGGAAAATATCTACCAAAATTGTAGATGGCAAGGAATCCACTAAAAATTATAAATTTGTGTGCACAGCTCTGAAGTGTACATAGCCAGAACCATAGTACCAGAATGCTCAATAACGGGAATTTTGGCGTGAGAGCAAGAGCTGTCTTGAAATTCTTCAGATGTCAGCAGAGTGATGTTTGGCTGAGTGTTTTTTAAAAGTAATGCAAATTATGACTTGAAAAGTTTTACCCAGAAAACTTGGTTATAAGCACTTGCTTTTATTAATTGATGCAGTGGTTGAATATTTGCCCACATTTAATTCTTCTGGGTGAGCTTGTGGTCCAAGGAACTCTGCTTTCATCCCTGATTTAAACTTTCCATGCTATGGTCATGAAGGAAGTTAAGCAAGTTCAGTTTTCTTAATCTTTTAAGTATGGAGAA
This sequence comes from Leptocoma aspasia, assembly GCA_013399835.1. Lineage (NCBI taxonomy): Eukaryota > Metazoa > Chordata > Aves > Passeriformes > Nectariniidae > Leptocoma > Leptocoma aspasia. The sequence goes on along the minus strand of VXAX01000141.1, from coordinate 90,901 downwards.
TACGATATCCTTGGTTTGTTTTCTGTATTTGTCTTATAAATGCTCATCATATTTAAAAGTTTGCATAATGGGACCCTGACCTTAGCAACAGTCTGTAAATGCTGTCATCACACACATAATTCTAATAAAGCCTCAAAATGGTAAAGTTGCCAAAGGACTAACGCTTTAGGATTATGCAAAACCCACAATGGGGGAGGGAGGCTAGAAAAGAAGTCTCTCTAGTCCTTCAGAAATGCTACATTTCTTAGTCTCCACTGTACCTTATCAAACAAGGCTTTCAAAATCGTAATGAAAATTGAAACACACCAGCTATAAAAATGACTCTCTTTTTGCTACATCACTGGAAGTATTAATGAGACTATATACCCCTGCAGTGAGTGCTGGGAGTTTTTGGAAGGTCTGTTCTGCACTGTCAGTCTTTTCCTGAAAATAAGTAAATGCCTCTAAATAATCCCCTTCAGGATGCACCAAGTAGCAGCTTGTATTTTTGTGTCTTCCCTCCCCGGGTTGCATGGTGCAATGCCAGCGCACGGCGTGACGCAACAGTCTTGGAAATTCTTGGAAAAGCACTTCTGTTTGCTCTAGGTAGAAATTGTGTTGGCAGCAAAACTGACTCTGCTGTTTACAAGCTGGCAGCATTCTTAAATGAACTCCAAGAAAAGCAGTTTAATGTATGCGGTTCTGCGTATCCATCCAAATGCAGAGGTGTTGGAGACTGTTGGCCTGTTATTATGGGTGGTGTCTTGGAGAAGGAATGTCTTGAGTATTTGCCCAAGTGTGGACCTCCTTTTAGCAGCTGTAGTCAGCTGGTTTATTCCAGTCAGGCTGGGTCTCCCAGTTTCTGGTTGCTGCTTGTAAGGTGACGGGTTTAATTGTTGTATTGATATTTCTCAGCTCCTGAGTGAGGGAAAAAGTGACCTGAGTATGGAGAGAGGACCATCAGCTTCATTCTGATAATCTCTGTTTTGGAGGCTAAAACCGAGTAGAGTATGAGAATTTGTTTGCCACTGACAGGGTGTTTGAATCTGGAAAAAATCTGGAAAAATAATTTCATGTGTCTGTACCTCTTCACCTCTCCCTGTGTAAGGCCATGGTATTTTGAAGATGGGCTGAATTTCCATTAGCATTTAATGAACAGAAAATAACAATAGTAGCTGCTATTGTCTAATATTTCACTCTGTTAATTGTGCAAGAGGATTTCAAGCTGAATGCTTGTACTAATAATTGTACTAATAATTGTACAAGTACTAATAATTGTACTAATAATTCAGAGTCTTGTAAGTGGAACCAAATGCAGAGAAAACTTGTACTTTTGATAGAGCTGTAGTACTTGAAATCATGCATGGAGGTGTAACTAACCATAGAGGACAGTCATGGAGGGAAAATATATTTTAAGGGTCTTGCTGAAACACTGATCATTGGAGTATGGAATTAAAATATTTGTCTATCCAGAAAAGACATTCTTTCCACTCAAAGATCTCAAAATGCTTTCATAATTAGTAATCTGTGACTTACAGTTGTGTCTCTGGCATATTCATGTAACCTTTTCTGAGGTGTTTATATGGCTTTCTGAAAGCTGCAGAAGAGTTCTTCCTTAACGGAACAGGAACCATGGCCATAGCCCAACAGACCAGCTTCCACTCCCATTAGATGCAAATGACTGATTAAGCACCTCAGTTTCTCTGTTTCACTTGGAATAAATAAAACCTCCCTCTCCTTTCCAAATTTTGAGAGTTTATATGAAGTGGGACCTAGGCTACATGGCACCAACTGTTCCATTTCAAAAGACTTATCAGTTTTCTACCTAATGCCCAGAGCATCTAATACCATATGCCAGAGGCCTGGGATGTTCCCTATCCTTTAACTGGTTGGACAAGAAAGGGGGAAAGGAGTCCAGGTGAGTTCAAGGAAGTTTCCATGTGCATCTGTGCTGCCATTATTCAGAACATTTGCCTATTAGTGCTCACTTCCTCTGTGGTTACACATGGACTCCTGCTACCCCTGTGTTTATCTAAAACAGCTTGGGTTGTACCCTCACCAAAAACTCAAAAACCCAAAGTACCCTCCCTGAAACTTCCTGAAGCAAAAGCAAAGCACATCCCCTTTTGAGGTGGAGGGGAAGTCACTGCATTTCAGTGGTTTTGACCATCAAAAGTGGTGAGTGGGAGGGTATCTGGCAGCGTTAGTGCTGTAGATTGACTGGCAAGGGTCACATTTTTGTAAGTGAGAGGGTAGCAGCTGTCCTTTGAGGCATGCAGCATTTCAGGGGAACTTACAATTTTTTTTCCCATAAGAACTGCTCCATGCTGTGCCAGGCTGCTGTCCCCTGCCTCCCTGTGTGCAGGGGGAAAGGGGCTGGGTGCCCATCAAGAATGCTTCTGATGGCACAGAAAAAACAAGTCTGCCTCTGCTAAACTTACACATTACTGGAGATTAAACAGTCAAGTTTGTTGCTTTAATTTTAACTTCCCTGTTTTGTAAATCTTCAGGGAAGGAAGGATGGCAGCATCTCAGGTGAAGTCTGTGCAATGCCAGGGTGTGGGATTTCTGTAATTCAGTGCCTGTCGTACTGTATTTTAAGAAAATACTTGAAATTAGACAAGTGGAAAGGTAATATGAACATGGTGGTTTTGTAATAAAATAAAAATATGAACAGTGCAAACTGGTTGTTGGTCACATCACAGTCTTCAGGAGAAAATGTCTTTAATAGATGTCATTGTAAGGCTAATGCTACACTTGGCACCAAAAATTAGATTTAATGCTATAAATGGAGATAAAGCCCATTGCAGCTGACAATATACTTCCAGACCATGTCCCCAGCTAAAGAGCTTGCAGTGCAAGGCCCAAATAGGTGCTGTATAGATAACTGGCTGGGGGGGTCAGATTCTGCAAATGCTTACTCAGGCACTTTGCTTGAACTCGGTGTGACTGCTGGAGTAAAAACTTGCACAATCCAGCCCTAGCACTGGGGCTGGAGCCTTAAAACTGTTGGGTAAAACAGAACTGCTTTGGGGGTTTATTTATTTTCCAAGTGCCTCGTGAGGCAGGCTCTAAGGTAGAAGCCTGCTTCTGACCCTGACTTGCATGCCTGTTTATTTGCTGTAATCACCTGGAACCTAAAATTGCAAAACTCCTGTGGATGCACTAATGATGCCTTTGTAAAGTTCCCCTAGCAAAAATTCAACTGGATTTTAAAAGCACATGCTTCTTTCAAAATACTTAGCTATAAAGTTCAGTCCTGCCAGCTTGGTGGGCTGAGAACATTTTGAAAAAGGTCAGAGGGCCACATTGAATGCTATGGGTCCAATTTCCCAGGATGATTTGTTGCCTGAGCTCTTTGAAGGGAGTGGAGCACCTGCAAATCCCCTTCTGGGGATTCCCTTAAAATTTGGGGAAGCCTCCAACAGGTGTGTGGAGCTGGCATGGCCTTGGCCCAAGGTGAGAGAGGTGTGACTGGAACACGTCTGAACCTGCACTTGGGCTGGAACAGGGAATCAAAGAGGCTGTAAGTGGTAGCTGTTCTCAGCTCCCCTCATTCCCCTGAGCGCAGGGAAGGGATGCTAACCTTCACCAGATGGAATTCAGAAGCTGTTCTCCGTGGTTCTGCAGTTGGCTTGGAAGTAGCAGTGGGCAAGGGAGTTGCAGCTGCTTGTCCCCCCCTCTGAGAGGCAGTGGGTTGGCTGCCAGGGCAGATGCTGACTAATTGTATCAGGAAAGAAGTGGGAGGCGATATAGCTGATTCAGATCCCTGCTTTAAAAACCCAGAGCCTGGCTGAGTGAATGCCTGATTAATGTATTTTCTTCTCAGATTCATTTGCTTTGAGGTCACAGTTCAGAGGCTCAAGAGAAAACAGGCAAGACATTACGAGTCTCACTGGATGTGTCACACACTCTGCCTAAGTGCTCTCCGTGTAAAAGGCTCTGACACAGGGAAGTCCCAGATAGACTGCGGTGTCAGAGAAGGCTCTGCCTGGCAAGTCTGCTTGGGTAGGGGTTGGAATCTTTATTTTTCTTAGGAGGCAGCTCCCTGGCTAGTGTAAGACGTTATTCCTTCTGATGGGTCATTGGATCTTCTTCGTAAGATCTTTCTGGCTTATTTTAAGGTTAACAAGGCATTTCTTTTGCTTTCATTGAAAAGAGTGTAAGCACTTCATCTGAGTAGGAAAGAAAAGCATGGTTATTCATAGTAAGTCAGTCTCTATAGTGAATAACTGAACAAAAAGAAGTCCAACTGGAAGAGTACATCAATGCTACTGAGGACAACGGACTTTTAAATTCTGTTCATCCCCAGAAGTCATAGAGAAAAATATGTTTTCTCTGTCCTGCTTCATGTCAGTGGATTTGACAGAAAGAAATCTACCTCCTTCCCAATCTAGTTTTTAGAGTGTATTTGCTCTTCAAGAACAAGTCAGCACAGTAATCCTGTTTCACATTAACTGTTATGAAATATGGTGTTAACATTTTAGCCCTATACTGGCAGGAAATGGGATTTAAGATTTTTCTTCGAGTATAAAAGAGTTCAGGAGCAGGATTTAAAAATAAAAGATCCTTACAATCCTCTCTCTGAGTCAATTTTCATAGCTTAATCTTTCAATTCATCTCATTTACCTATTATGCAATTTGGCTTATGATTTTAACTATGATAGTCTTTATTGACACTTCAGATCCCTATGCTGGCTTCAACTCCTAGTCCACAGTGACTGCTTATTGCAATTTGTGCTTTGGTTATCTAACCTGTGTGATTCTTTTCTTCTTCCCCAGTTGTGCACATACTTGCTTTTTCCAACCATTCCTACATATTTGTTGTGTCACTGTAATCTCCTTGTTCCCTGGGCTGTGTTTATTCCTATCTGTTTTCTTTGTCTCTTTCCACACAAATTTTACACCATGCTTTGGGCTGTCTTTCATAAATACAACAGTAATTTCTTCACTGTAAGGTACTGCAGAACTTTAGAGAGCCACCAAATAGTTGCAAGTTAAATTCACACAAGTGTTGGTGTGGCATCTGTCTGTGCACAGAGACTCTCTTTAGAATAGGATCTGTCTTTCAAAACTCTCTGCAAATGTTCTTCCTTATTATAATACTTCAAGGCCACTTGCCACAAATATTTTTTTTCCTGACTTGCATGAAACTGAAATCCCAGTAAATGAAGTATCACCACAAATGCATTTAGGAACAAGGAAAATGAGGAACTTCCACTGTTAATTGCAGGAAAATCTGGCTGTTCTATTGACAATGGCCTTCAGCTTCCCTTAGTATACTTTTTAATATTTGATTAATTCCTCTGTAGCAGAAGAGTCATATGACAGAGTTTTAAGGAATAATTCAAAAGAAACAGACTTCGATGTATTGCTGCTTTGTCTTGCCAAATACCAGTGGTTAGATTGAAGCCCCTGATTGTACAATTCCCACTTACTCTTGACATCAAACCTCCAGCCTATGTCAAAGTCTTGCTTTCTAGAACTGCATGTCCTTACATCTAGGGGAAACTTGTGACTGATGGAAGGTTTGATATCAAATGCTCTCAAATCCCACTGAAATCAGTAAGCTGAGGGTGCTGATTGCTAAGATCAGGCCCAAGATCAAACATGCAATTTGGAGATCAGATCCCTCCTGCAGCTGGGTCACAGAGCCTTGGAGAGATGCAGTAGTTTCATTCCCTGCCAGGAACAGTCCTGAGCCCTCTCATGAAGTTGTTCATTATTTGTTATACACATATAGGCGTCCTTTCTCTGTTTGAAATAGACATGTATAATACCAGACACGAGTGTTTCTGTGTGCAGTAGCTGTCAAGCCACACTTGACATTCAGTTATAACAGGAAAAAATGGGTTTTGGTACTTAGTGCTGAATGGCAGAGGCCAACTCATCAAGTTTTTTTATTGCAAAAATGCTAGGTCTGAATTTCTTAAACAGTGTGTCTCTAATGGCCCAGAGACATGACAGCACATGTGAAGCACATGAAGGGGAAGACACAGGACATGAATTTTTCTACAGGTTTTAACAAAGCCAGAATCTTCCATGGCCTCTCTGCTCTGCCACACAGAACAAAAGCCCCAGGGGTTTTGTTTCTAAAGTCATTCGAGACCTGCCAGCACAAAATGAAAGCCCCAAGGGTTTCTCCAGTCCTTGAAGGGGCACCCACCACCTATAAATGTGAAAATGCAACTAAGATGCACTTTGAAAGTGAGAGGGCAGTGGCCTGGCACAGTCACTGGGGGAGTCACTGAACTAGCAAGACTGACAAGTGTGGAACTCCTGAACTCATGCTTAAACGAGTAATTTGTTTAAACAGTATGTGACTTACTGCATGCTGCTGGCTCGTGGGCCCCACATCCTTAATGTTCCTCTCCCACCTTCCCTGTATCTGCCCAAGTCAGCTCCCCTTTGGGGATGCTTGATGTGGCACAAACCCTGCTGGAAAATCCTGAAGTCAGGCTTCATTTCACACCTGAGCATGTAAGGTGCCTGGCTCTAACAAGAAACGTGAGCTTTCTTCCACTGATTTTTAGGTGGGACTGCCACCACGATGTCTGGAGGTGGGGGCTACATGGCTCCTGTGAGCATGGGGCTGGTCCCAGCATGGGCTCCATGAACAGATGTGCAGGCCTTGGCAGGGAGCAGTTGCTTTCCCAGAGACCTCAGCTGCAGCTCCCCCTGAGCAAGCAGGGCTGGGGCGCCATGGCAGGAGCAGGAGGGCAGCCTGGGCAGTGCCAGGCCTCTCAGGAGGGGAGTGTGGGCAGTGCTGGGGCTCTCAGGAGAGCAGCCTGGGCAGTGCCAGGCCTCTCAGGAGGGCAGCGTGGGCAGTGCTGGAGTTCTTACTTCAGCCCTTGGCTGCCTGAATTCCCGGCAGACAGAGCTGCTGCGTGGCTGCTGTCACGGACAGTTGCACCTGATGTGTGGGAGTTACTTGGCACATGGTGGATGTAGTTTCCCATTGATTTTTGGTGGAATTGATTTATAGAGCTATTTAATGGAATTGATTCTTTTTACAACTTTTTTCCCCTCTTAAAGACCAATTGTTTTTCTTGAGTGATGGCTGCAGGTTTGTGTTTATGTATTAATATGCTCGTGCACCCACAGTCCCAACTGTGTTCTCTCTACTCGAACTGCAAAAAGAAAGTCTGAATCTCAAATGCCATCTTAAATTTTAATATTATGTTTGATGTATGACCTGGAATAAATTAAACGTGTTAGAACTTGCAAGATGAAATCCTAGTGGTGGGTATAACCACAAAGCAGTGTTCTATTAAGCCAAGGACTGTCGAGAATGTCTGTTGTGGTTGTGTCTGGGTTATGAGTGGCTCCCTTTGGTTTAGTGTAGGTGGATATTTATATTCTGCCTGGCTTGTGAACAAGGGGATGAAACTTCAGAATTTACCTACAAGAGGAGTAAGGCTCTGCTGACTTCTCCCTTACAAGCCCATAGGTTGGAACCACATTTTTATCCTAAACCCGGTATTTTTATTGTATTTTAATGTATTTCATTGATTGTTACTCCAAAGTGGTTTGTATTAAGGAAATATTATGTATTATACCTGGAGGAGAAAGTGTGAATATCATAATTCTCTGTTACTGTTTGTACTTTGTAGGTCAGTTCTGTCAATAAGCTTGAGTGGTAAATTTGTGTTGTGGTCTTGGGATTGTGTCTTATTCCCTTCCTTTCTGTCTTTCCTCTTTCAAGAACACTGAAATAAACATGGGCAGGATCCTTATTCTGGGTGGGACCCCTGAGCAGATATGCCACCCAGATTTCCAGATCAGAGAGATTTTAAATGCGTGTGCTGAGGGCTTAGGGTACAGCTAACAACTGCCTGTCAGGATACAACAAAATAATCTCTGAACTAGCCAGCAACCAAGTCATAAAAGAAATTAGTAATCCAAAAGTACCTCCTTGAATGGCAAAATGAAACAAACAGCAACTGTCACCGTTGTTGTGTGCGATCCCTGTGTGAACTTTAGCAATTTGGCAGCTGTATGTAGCACTAACTGGATCTTCCAAGTGGTCTGATATAGCTGTGAGCCCAGTACATTTGGGTGATCTAATTATCACCACAGAAGTGAAAGGGATAGAGACAGCAGTACTCAACATCCTATTTGAATAGAAAAGCTCTGAACTTCATCACTGCTTTTGAAAACTTCCACCCATAGCCAGCTGTAATCTGGAGCCATCTAAAAAGTGCTGAGAATCCACCAGGGCTCACTCCTGCATCTAACTTACACTGTGGGTTTAACAGGATGGCCAAGAATAATATCATTAGGATGCTGAGTGTGCAACTGCTGCAGGAGTGGGCTGTCCATGTGAACAAAGATTAGCAGGAAAACTGTAGATGGTAGATGCATGATGCAGAGCAGATAATGGCAGAGTATCCGGTTGTCTTGTATCTGCAACTCCAAATACCACGCACCATTAATTTTGGAAAACGACTCCAAATGTAAGCAAATTGCTTTGACCCAGATTTTAAACTGGTAAAGGAACCTGAATTTACAGGCAAGGCAATATGGGCCCTTTTGCAAAACATGGTATTTAAATGTGGCTTGCTTAGAGAAACTTCCAACAACAATCAACCTTCACCCTGTGCCCTAGAGGACTGCCAAGACTTAATTCAATGTCAGAGTGATCCTAAATGGCAGTCTTTGAGAGGGAAATCTGTATCCTTGCTTTGTAAATGAAACTGCAGCAGTTGAATTATACTGTAGTTTCACAGAGGTGTTTTATATACCACAACCACATTGTAAACTAGATTTTGTTTGCTTGAAATCATCCTAGTGATTTGTAGTCTGTCTCTGGCAGATGTGTCTCTCTTTAACCATCACATGCCCTAAGCAATTATGCAGAGTTAACAAAACCTAGAGAAGGCAACTGCTCTTATCTGTCTTGCCCCATGCCAAGTCTTTGCCTTCTCCTCTCTGCTGGGAAATAGTACAAATTCCAGGCATTCTTTGGAAGGGAGAGGGTTAAATTTAAAGAGAAGGGTATCTTGTCTTTCACCACTACTGCTGTGGAAAGATTTTAACTGTCTGTTCCCCAGAGGTGCTTCATGTGATGATATGTCCTTGTGGGATAGGTTGGACATTAAGGATCTGTACTGCCAAGTTTCTTCATTGTCATATGGACAGATTCAGGACATCAGAAGAAGCATTTACATGAGAATACATGATTTCATAGTTGGTGTTATGTAAATTGGACTATGTTTGGCTTAGGGACTGCAGAACCCTAAGGCTGTCACTGGGCTGTACCAGCACAATCTCTTCCCTGAAGAATGTTCCAGTCTGAATGGTAGATGGTAGTAGATAGTAGATAATAGTAGGTAGTAATAGTAATAGTAGATAATAGTAGATAGGAGATAGTACAGCTAAAGGGGAGAGAGGAAGCAGAGACACAAACAGATGCATTATTTGACCAAGGTGGTGTGATAGATGTAGAGAACTAGGAGGAGAACCTAAACTCCTTCAGTTACAGTTTACTTTGCTGCCAGAATAGGCTACTGTTATTATAGCACTCTCTTTTTCATCCTTACTCTTACAACTAAATTAACTTTCCTTGCCTCAAGGACTGACACAGTCCCTGTACAGTCTTCTGGCTATCTTAGCTATTCCAGGGAACTGGAACAACAAGCACATAAACAAGTCACTGCACATTGACTGATCATTGCTTACTCTGTGTACTTGGGGCTCTAGCTCATGGCAGTGAGAGGTAAGCAGTTACAACCCAGGACAAAGCCAGCCACACAAGTAGCAGTTGCTTCTGGATTTGCACAGCTACTCATCAGTCCTGCTTGTTCTAGAGATGCCTACCTTGCATTTTGGTCTGCAGGTTCCTGGTGCCTGCCCACATGGGGTGAGGCCAGGTAGCGCCAACACCACCTCAGGCTGCTCTGGCTCCACTTCAGATCTTCATGAGCACCTTGCTAGTGTTAAAAATTCCTTGCCAAACTTCTACCTTACAAAGCGTTCGAGGGACTGCATTTCTGTAATGCCTGGATTTGGAAAGCTATGAGATGGAAACAAATATTCTCCAGAAGATGATAAACAGGACCAAACAGTTACTTAGTCTCTGTGTGTTGCCTTGGTAAATTTAAAGGCTTCTATGTATTAAATGATGCAATAGCAAATTCCTTATTAAAAATAAAATGTCTGTAATCAGATAATGGTTGCTCTGGTGCTAGTGGTAATATGGCATTGAGTATCTCTTGGTTTGGCTTCCACAATTCAGGAGTGAGGGGAACTGGAATGGTGTTTACTGAGCCAATAAACTTCTCACTAAACATAATTCATGAGCTCTAGCTGGCTAATAACCAGGACCTCAATGCTCTAACAGTTGGCCCCATACATATTAAAACAAAGCTTTATTTGAAGTGAAAACTTTTAGAAAAATAAACTTCAGGATTTAGTGGCCTCTAATATTGTCCGCCTCCACAGGCCATGAGAGATCTCATAACTAGAAAGTAGGTTTTAAAACATTTCTATTGCAATCTCTTTGACCAATGCTGAAAGACTGCTTGCTCCAGAGATTGCCTCGGCATAATTTTTTGTTTGCTGTTTTCAAACTTAGAGGAATCCACATGCTTCTTTTAAAATAGCACTGTGCAGGGATTTTTCTTCCCTATTTGTGTTAAAAACAGTTTCTGCTGGCCATTTGAGTGCTCTAGGCAGTCAGCATTCTTTGGCTATATGAAAAAGGTGAAGAGCTGAAAGAAGGTTTACTCTCTCTAAGATGGCATTTTAAAAATTACTTCCATAACCTTTCTTACAGTCCTAGTTTTTCTCTGGAGAGATCTTCATCTGAACAGGTTTATTTAAACACTTGCTAGATTATGTATCAGGATTTCCCTTCCTCTCCTCATGAATGAAAACCTGTGCTTTTGCAGGTTCACTTAAGGAATGCTCCTCCTTGGAGCACTACAGAATTTCAGATCTGGATTGGCTTCATATCCCCATCATTTCCCTGTGTGTAGAAGAGTATTCTTGTGTTCTGTGTTTGTTTAGTTTCTCATGAATTAAATTTACATTCTTAAAGAATCCTGAGCAGTTCTCAGAGGGGTGTGGGTGAATGGTGGCTCTGCTTTCTGGGGCACGTGTAATTTGTACTGGGGCAGAGTAGTTCATTTTTAAGGACTGGGAATCACTTCATTTAGATTTCTGCTAATGGTTTTACCTTCTGGGGAAGCCTTGCCACTCTGTGCTGCAGCTTCTTTCTTGGATGAGGAAACAAGGCCTGCCTGCCTCCTGTCAGATGCTTTGAAGTCTGTAGATGAAAGATACCATATGAATGCAAAATACTTGCCAGGTAATGTCAGCAAGTCATTTTGCTTGTACCTTGATGAAAAAAAGCTTTATTGTTGGCTTACAATGAATTGATCTGCATATGCACCAGTAGTTCTTTCCCTTTTACTTAAGTATTTTGGAAAATTATATTGACTACCTCTCAGAAACATAGAGGGAGGTTAAATAACAAGCAATAAAGATTATTGAAGAAATTTCTTGTCATGTGATACCATGAAGACAATAATATTTCGAAAGGGAAAGAAAATAACAACTATGCACAAGGAGTTTCTGCTAAATACTGTTTCATTCCCTGTCTTTCAGGGATTATTTTCTCATGCAGAGCTAAACCTAGTTCCATCGATGCATAGAGAAGTTCTATTATTATATACTGATTTGATAAGATAATATAATTAGTGTCTTAGGTCCATTGATGCAGACCTCTACTGTCCAAAACCAACATTAGGTTATTAAATCAATTCTCATATTTGTTACAGTAATAAGATAAAATAGCATTATTTAGATACCGCTTGTCTAAACTTAGATAAGTCTTTCAACCGTATCTCTGTTTGCTTATCCACATTCTTCTTTGGCTTTTAAAAACCAGCACAAATTCATGAGGTAGTTGAAGGCTTTGGATTTCCTGGTCTTTATTGTTTGGTGTGGCAAAGTCTTCCCTGTCAGTTATTTGTGTCTTGTCTGTGTGGCTCTGCCTCCCCTGTAGCAGATGGGCACTGAGGAAATGAGGGCTCCCGTGGATAAATGCAGCAGCAGCAGCTGCTTTCAAGAAGGGTATCCATGCACAGGCCACAAGTGAGATGGTGTCCAGGCAGCTAATCTGGACAGATATCTGCTGGCAATTTCTGCTGACACATAGATCAGGAGACCTGGACTTGATGGCTAAACTGGCATAGAGCCAAAGTCAACAGAGAGAAGAATTTTTAGGTAGAAAGGCAGGTCTGAGTTTCCCAAATTACAGTTGTCTTGGGGAGCTTGAGAGCCTTCTGGCTCCAGAGCAGGAAGAAAGAGGCTTTGCCAAATGCCCATTTCACATATAAATACTCTCTCAAGCCCCTAGTTCACAGACTGATACAGTTATTTAATATTCTGCTGGAAGTGGGTTGACTTACTCAAAGTTTGTACAAATTGGTTTTGTAGGTAACCTTTGATGAGTTTTGTTTTCTGGTTGGTTGATAACTGGCTTGGTTGGTGGTTTTGTTTTTTGTTTTGTTTTTTTGTTTTGTTTTTTTTTTTTACTCTAGAGGCACAGATCCTATAGGACAATGACTGATCCAACCTGATGTTAAGGGACCATGGTGTCTAGTGAGATCTGTTGTTTTAAAATGTTGTATTTTGTACTAACTTGTGCTGCAGACCAGAGTTCTGCTCTGTCCCCTTGATTTGTAACACATTTATTTGCATGGGAACATCCTGCTTCTTGCACATGTGAGGACTTCCAGGATGAGGGCTGAGCTCTGCTCAGCTTTGTTCCCAAATTCTGCAGTGGAACACAGGACTCTTTGAGAGTGCAAAGGGCCAAGTTGTGCTGCTGTGTGCTCCTGGTGTGCTGCTGGCATGACTGTGCAGGGCCAGACAGGGAGGGAAGGCTGTTTAATGGGGCCATGTGTTATTGGAACTTGCCATCTAACATTCCTTGCTTTCCCCAGTGTGTTCTCCCCCTTCCAAGCTGGAATGCAGTAATTGCCATACCAGGAAGAAGCCATGATCTGTCTGTCTAGCCTGGCATCCTTTCTCCAAGACAGGCAAACACCAGATGCTTGAGGGAAAGGTACAAGAACTCCTAAAACAAACAAATATGGAATAACTTGCACATAGAGGAAGTTGGTGGTTGGTTTATGCCCTAAGGTGAGGGAGTTTCTAGCCTTTACATGAGCGTGTAGCTGGGTATTCTCTTCATATATGACAGACTTGCACTCAAGCCACTCCCTGCCTCTGGAGTTGGGTGCCAAGGAACAGCAGAGCTCAGCTGCACCACTGCACGGTGCTGGCATGGTCCTTGGTCCCCAACTTTCGTTAGCAAGGGGTCTGAGCTCCCATAGTGTGTTGCTGATATCATTGTTTGCAGAAGATGCCAAGAGACTGTGTTCCAGGCAGTGTTACCAAATGACAGGATGTACTCTGTTCAGTAAAGTGTGATCTGAGCTCTGCCCTGCTCCTGTCTTCTAAACACCAGAGCAGGAGGGTTGGCTCCATTGGTGCTCAATCAAGGCCACCAGTAGGGGACCACTGAACCTCTATCACGAGTCACGATAAGCACTGCTATCTGGTTTCCTCCCTCCTGGTGTTCTCCAGTGACCAAATCTTCCATCACAAGCTGCACATGCAAACAGTGTGTCCTGCCACTCAGGGACCTTTGCAGGAACTGGTGTGAAACAGCCTCCAGCAACTGAAAGCATGAGGGAGAAAGGCCTGGGGAGAAAGGAGAAAGACCTCAAGTGATAGATTCATTGTCTGGTGCTGATGTAGAAGTCAGTAATATGCAGGACCTGTGTTCACCTCAGGGATGAGGAAGGGGAGAGTGCTCTTTTTAATTATGTATTGCTAATTTTTTCCCAACCAGCCAGCCTGGGATTTCCTTGCATTCTGAGGCAATGCTTTCATCTGTCTCCTGTTTAACAATCTGAACTTGCTTGAGAAGTTGTTTTTCTTTCTTGTGGAAGATTGCATTGGAGCCAGAGTGTTGTTTATCTAAGATCTATAATAAAAATTCTTTATCCTTATTTTGCTTCCTCTCCAGCTCGAAAAGGGGTGGCATGGAAAGTAGCACGTATTCATAGGGAAGATCTTTCAGGTTCAGCCTATTTAGTAACCACAGTTACCAGCCTGCTCTCACTTCAAGCAGTTGGTCAGTCTCCCTTGTGCTACCTGGATTTCTATAGTCTATGGTTCTGATTTGCTGCAAGCTCTCCCAGTGGTCCCAAGTAAACTGAAGCAGAGAGGTTGACTCTCTCCCCAAATGGCAGCTAGGGATTGACCTGTCATTTCTCCTCTGTGAAGTGATTTTTGCTGAGCCTTTTGATGAAGAAATGTTCTGTCCAAACCATTATCTGGGTTGTGGTGTTTTGAGATCCATGATGAAGCTGTAAGAGGTCCATACTACTTAGTAAGCTGGAAGCATACCTAGTTGCTAACAAACAACATAACAATCTCAATTCTAAAACTTGAGAATTATCCTCTCTGTTTGGTAGTCAAATCAGTAGCTCATGGAATGGTCTAGATCCAGATACATTGGCAGACTGCAGCTGATGTGGCTTGGGTTTGGTGTCTGGCTTTCTTTTAAGTAATGCCATGAATATTTCTTATGTGCTGTTGCCTTTTCCAAATTTTTTTTATTATATCAATATTCTTTTTTCTTCTCATGCCTTAATTTTTAAACAATGCATATGGTCTGATAGATTGAAACAAAAGACAGATGCAGAGCCAGAGGCAAGTTTTTCTAAATGCAGCTTTAGATTTGTAGGCATGGGTAATTAGAAAAATAAAATTTATAATTCTAGTTAGCTTATTTTTAAGTGGTAGGAAATGAGCATTTTTTAGCATGAAAGTGGGCACACTTCCTATGCCACATTCAGCTTCAGCATAGCATGTAAATTCATCATTTGTGTAACCCACTAATCCCTGCATGGGCATTCTTAGAAATAAAATGCTCTTAATTTAGTAGAACGAGATAAATTAAATTAAAGTTCCTTTTAGCACTGAATGAGGGTGTCTGTACAGAGATACAATGTGGTTTAGCTAATTCACTTTAAATTCACAACTTTAGTTAATCTGAATTAAGTTTCCCAAGCGTGTAAAGACATCTTTATTTAGAAAAAGCTGCTGTTGCGGAAAGAGCAATGGACTCAGCCCTGTCCCGAGGCATTCTGGCATGCAGCTCACTTGTTCTGAGACAGAGAGTTTCTGGGCATTAGCAAATTGTCTACCACATCCTTTTCTTCTCCTCTCAGAACGCCTCTGTGCCACCTCCTAAAATTGTGGTTTCTGAGCCATTACTCTGAGTAACTTGCTCTGGTTGTATTTGCTGTGCAGCTGAGGAAACAATATTTCAGCAACTTGTACCATTTTGGAGCAGGGAAAGTTAAAACTTGTCCTGAAACCAGTCATGAACACACCCTTTGATCTGAAGGGCCTGTCCAGTGGATGTTCCCTGCCCAGGCCAGGTACAGAGCAGGGAGCAGGACGGGGATCTCTTGTGCATAGCAAAGGTTTGTGCAGTAAATCCAGAATTGTGCTGCATATAATTCAGAAGACAAACCATAAGAACAACTATCTTTTAGGGTCAGAACTTAGCTGAGAGGCTTGCTCCTGAAAATATTTGCTTTTCTGCTTGGAAATGATCTTGTGGTCATGTTGCATTTTTCTTATGAAAAGAGAAACTGGTCACATGGGTCAAATACCTGTGGACATGTAGGACAAACCCCTAAATGAAACTTACTGTCTGCCACATGCAAGGAGTGCTGAACCATGTAACTCACTGCAAGTTTCACCCAGTTCACTTCCTATAAAGTTTGTTTTCCAACCCTTGCCCTAATAGGAAACAGATCATAGAATAGTTGCATTGTCTCATGGGCTGCTGGTTTTGGTAAGAGATCAGCTGGAGGGGGATCACTTGGATTTCTCTACATTTTTTCAATTGGAATTTCCAGTATGTTGATCATAGATGTTATGAATAATGGGTAGGAGATAATGGAGTAAGAATTATTTTATCGCACTCCATCTTTGAGTTGGGGTACATAGACAGACACAGTGAGGAGGAGGTAGTTTTCCATGGGCCAGCTAATGAATTCATGTTCCTTCCATCTGGCCAAGTTCTGCCTGACACGCTGAAGTCTCCAGAAGTCCTGAAAGCATCATGCACTGTGCATATGTACTATAAATAAACTTTTAAAAACATAATTTAAAAACACCTTTGGCAAAGCACATGTTTAACTGAAACTTGTCTGGTCAAAGTTGACTCAGTGGTGTAGGAAGAAGATGGGGAAAGAGCAAGTGGAAGCACATGAATGAAACCTGCTGTCAGAGAAAAGCCACTTGTTTGTAATTTTCAGGCTGTCCAAGCTCTTGGCATGTGAGCTGTGGGAGATCCCTAGTGACTTTCTGGATATTTGCCCTTGGCACGCGTGTTTGTGAGTGATCTGAGATTTCATTAACAAAGCTGCACCAACAATGTTAGTTAACCTGTTAGAAAAAGATCAGATAGCTGGGAATCATAGTTGATTCTCCAATTCTAAGAATCCAAATAGCTCTGGCTGAAGGTCTCCAATCAATTAGACTAAATAATTTCAAGAAGTCCTCTTAATGAATTTTCAGGTGTTCCACCCACAGTTTGGATAGCTGCATCCCTTTATTTTGAATGGACAATTCTTTTGATCTGCATAGAACCAGAGGAGGTTTGGGGAGATGAAACTCTCTGAGGGTAAATTGCTCTGATAGTATCTGTGGAAGTATATAATCTATATAATCTGCACTGCTGCTGTCTCAAAGCAGGTCTGACTTACCTGCTTGTTTTTTAAGTTGTATGAAAACATGATGCATCTTCAAGCAAGAAAAAGAAATCGACACTAAGGCTTCTTTAGATGGGGCATTAAGGGGTTAAAGGCATTGCCCAGTCCCAAGGAAGCCTGTTTCAAGGCAGGCATCCACTGGAATAAGGATTTGCTGCAGACACAGGCTGATGTGCTTGCAGCAAGGATTGCAGCCTTATCAGTAAAGATAAACATGCAAAGGCTTCCAAACCCCTGTGTCCCTGCCACTTGTTTGGGATCCTTTTCCAGAGACCAAGAGAAAATACAAGATCTTCACCAAGATAGATGCTACTTCCAAACGGGGCAGCCAGCAGACTTTGTAGACAGAGACCATGTATTACTCTGTGGTTTGGAACAGGTACAGGAGATATTAGTTTACCTGATTCAAAATAGTACTTGAGACCTGGCAGTATCATGTGGGGTTGGCCCTCTCCCCTCACCCATCAGTCTTTTGCTGAATGTCCAAATGCTAGACAACACTGGGTTTTGTTGCCTTCACTGACTTACTTGCCATAGCTAATTTCTGCTGCCAAGCAACCTCCAGGCTTTACCACCCATTTGTTTGCCATTTCCCACAAATACTTTGAATGTTACTTTATTTTAATCCTGGTGCTGAGAGGAGGGGAATGGATATAGTGTTTCTGTTAAAAAATGCACAGGATCAGCTACAGAATTTTTGGGCACAGAACAGACCACTTGAGTTGCCTGCAAAAACAGTCACTATGGTAATATTAGGTGTAATTAAGGTGTAGCCTTGTAAATAATACACTGTTCTTATTTCTCTCTCCTCCTGTTCTGTCATGAAACACAGCAAAGCAGGAGATGCAAAATCAAGCACCTGGCTTCTTGAGGTCAAATTCCAGAAGTCTGCATTGAAAAATGCAGAAATTATTCCAGATGGGTGAGAACTGGAACTTTTTTTCTGTCCAGGAAAGTTTGTGCCATTCTGCAGGCTCAGCCTGGGTCCCTCTGTTTTGCCACTGAGCCTGATTGACACTTACATGTGTGTGGCCTTTTTACACAGTGGTAGACTTAAGTTTGAAAATCCAGACATTTTTGGACTGTGACAACAGTTGGTATGGAGTTTCAATCTGTATTTCATTTTTTAAAAATTATATACTATTTTAAAAGGCAGTGTGGCAACTTATTGCAAAAATCAGAGAGGAAAACAGTTTACAAAAACAATTTAAAAGTTGTTCCCAGCTGACTGAGTCTTTGAGTGCGGAAAAAGAGACTTATTTTAAAAATTTCTCTTAAACTTGCAGTGTGATAATAAAGCTAGTTCTGAGAACGTGAAAATGTGGGCTCCATGTGCTAAAGCTATTTGAAAAGAGGTGTGAGTGAAGGGGCTGAGGTTGGTGTGAACGTCACACTTCCTGCCTTCTGCACTTTCTGTGTCGCAGCTGTAGCGCGCTCATAGTGTGGCACTTCTTTTAAAAGGGTCTCTGAACTAGCCCAGCCTTTCAGGGAAAAACAAGCTGCAGCCAGAAATTCTGGCCCATCACAGGATGACAAGAGGAAGAGCTTTGTTACTAGCTTGTGTTTGATCTTAGTTGCTTTTTTTCTGCTCTCAGTAGCATGCTAATGATACCTGTGGGAGGTGAAAAATGGGTGAATTCCTGCTAGGGTGTGGACAGGTTTGCACTTCAGTTCTTGTCCTCTTCTTCCCCTCTGGTAAAAATTTTGGGGGCTGTCCCAGGTACATAAAAAGGAACTTTTTCCTAGAATGATTTCTGTCCTATATCCGCTGAGGAGTCTGAATCAGAAAGGCAGTAAGCAGTTGACTCAGTTTGTTTTGTCTCCTCTTCCCCTTTCTTATGTTTGAAATTATGAGTATTTATGGGAAATGGCTGGCTTGAAAGTCTAGGACAAGTCAGAGCTGCCCATAAACTATACCTTTCCTACAGTTCAGTTTTGCCTCATTTATATTAAACTTTAAAGCTGCAATGCCAAATGCATCCTAAATCCCCTTTTGTTTCAAATGCCAGAGTTGCCAGTTTCACATTTCTTAGTCATGACTCTTTACATATTATGTCCCTCTTGGTATCAGAGGACCCAGCAGGGTGGGCAGGCTGCACCCTGGGTCAGAAGAACAGGGAGATGGTGAAACAGAAGAGTGCCAAACCTGGAGGCAAATACAGCCCAGTTTCTGCTGCTGCCCAGGAAGAGGGTCTGCAAGTCTGTGATAAGGGATGGAGGGAGACCAAGAGGGATGGGTGGGCCCCCAAAGGCGGTGAGCTGGATGCCAGCATATCTTGCTCCAGCTTTGCAAGGAGCAGCACACAAGTGCTTCAGAGGGAGGGCTAGTTGTGGTCTGTGGTTTAGGGAGTTGACACAAATAGTCTCTGAACCCTTTTTTTATGGGCCTGCAAAGGAGTGCTCTCTCCGGAGAACTGGAGCCTGTCGTCCTTGGTGTAATCCTTTCTTGCTTAGCAGGTTCGAGGCTGTGCTCAAAGCAAGCAGCCATGGCTGGCTGACAGAAAGGGGGGTTTAGCATCCTACCCAGTTTGTGTTGTGTTAGATTAGAATGGGCATGTTGGTAATTAAACACTGGGGTCTGGGTTTCTGTTCCTAAACTACTGCTGTAAATCAACAATTGGGTTCTGTGGCAGGCAACCTTTGACAATATTTCTGTGCCCAAGAACCGTGTGGGCTAGGCTATTTTTAAACCTCTTTCAGTAAGTGCACTGTGTAACATTTTTATGGACAGAAAATGCAGAACAGTGTGTTGACCTTCATTGCTGATCAAACTTCAGTTGCACCCAGATATAACTGATAGCAGGTCTTACCTGGATTTGCTTTCTGTCAATGCATGTAGGTGGTCACATGGAAGAGAAGTGAAATACTTCCATAATATATCTCACAAATACCTAGATGGAATAAGAAGAAATAAGAATAAAGTGTGTCATAGGGGAAAATGCATTGCAAATCTTTCAACTTCAATGAGAAAACATTCCTATAGTTAAGATATTTCATTCTACTTGAAGGCTGATGCTGAACCTAATAAAATCATCCAGCTGGAGAGAGATCACTACCTAGTACTAAAATATCAGCACTCCTATTGGCATGCACTGTGCTCCTTGTACCTGGCAAAGCACTGGTCACACTGATCTCCCAGCCTGCTTCCTTTCCAATTGGGAGTTCTACAGGGATGACCAGAGGGAATCTTAGTGATACTACAAAGAAGCCTGTTTGCTTAAGAGGGCATATGTACATATTTTAACAATTTGGTTGTGTATCTTCTTTGTGGAAGGATCCCTGACCTTATACAGAGAGGGACAAGTGCTAATTAACTTAATTCTGGGAACAGGAGGTGGTATGACCTTTTCCAAAGTGATTCTTTTGGGCTAGAGTTTAGAGAGAGGTATTTGCTAGGACTGATGGCTGAGTTTGCTATGAAAACATTATTCATACAGAGGTGTAAAATTCCCTGGTGTGGCCGGCGAAGAAATTAACCTCCCAATCTTTCTGGTTAGGGTTCACAGTACCTTGTCCAAAAATTGTTGGCATGGTGTCCAGATTTATGTTATTTGGTATCAAAACACAGTTACATTTTCTATCATATCTTTTAGCACTGAGCACAGCAAGTAGATCTAAGTTATTATTAGACCATTGTTTTGGACACCACTCACTGGGTTGTGAACACCCCATCTTTTATTGGCAATACAGGAGGAAATTAATTTCTGGGGAATTTTTTTTTTTCTGAACTATCAACGCATTATTTATTCTGAGCATCTTCCAAATTTCAATCTATTTTGCCAAAGACGTGGTAAGGCCTCTTAATGCCATCTCTTTGCTGTGCTCCCTCTGTGCAGTTCAGGGACACAATTGCAAGCACTGAGTGTGCCTACACCCTCCGATTTTTGTTCTTACTACCAGCACTAAGCAATCAGTCCCAGTTGCTCCAGTGTAGACAAAACCGGAGGCAGCTACAGCACTGCCTTAGCAGCAACTGCAGAGAGCAGAGCTTTTGGGAATGTGCCTGAGGTGAGCAGGACAGAGGGCCACTGGCCTGACTGCTGAGGAAATGAAATGCAGCCCCAGATGGAGGCAAGTCGCTGTGGACCCCCTGGCTGGCCACGTGTCAGGCTCACAAAGCATTTAGGACGCCTGGCTGCAGAGAAGTAGGCAGAAAGCTGTCCATGGTGTCTTACAGCTGCAGAAAGGTAGGAAGGCAGCTGATAAAACTGAATTTTCCTCAGGCAAAGAAGTATCTTTGCTCCCTGCTCCTTGTTGTCTGCTGACGTATTTTTAAAAACCCCAACAAGGCAACTCTCCCTCGTTCCCCACCACCACCCCCAATAACAAAAAAGCACAGGCTTGCTGGACCCTAAGAGAAACAAACGTAAGCTGCTCTTTGGAAAACACTGCTGAGGCCTGCGGCCATCCCGCATTCCTGAGGAGGCTGCGGGCCTCCTCCCCAGCGTGCCTGCCCAGCAGGGCAGCGGCTCCGAGGCCGCGCTGCTGCTGCTCCCTCGCTGCACCAACATGCCCGCGCACAGCCCCCGCAGGGGCTCGCACCTCTCCCCGCCGTGTCCCTAGCCACGTTTTGTGCTGCCCCTGCTCAGGGGAACAGAAGCAGCACCTTCACCATGCGGCATTTTCGGCCATATTCACTCAAAGGACAGCTCCATGTCTGAAGTGCTGCCAGACTGAGCTACGAGCACCGCGAAGCAAACAGCTGCCACATCCTCATCCTACTTCTTGTCACGGCACTGCAGTGGAGCTGGAAGTTTATCAGCCATGTAACTAGGTAAGGGGTATTTATTTTGATGAAAATGAAGGTAAAATCCATATTTCCCAGTTGGTTTGACCCCTATTTACAAAGATCTAGTAATGCATGTATGTAGAAGAAATATCTACATGAGTGAAAATGTGCCCTGCTAATATTAAAAGGTGCGCGGTGGAATTTTGCCTAAGGATAAAATGTCATTTTAATTGAAAGCTGCTGTAACTTGATAGGGCATATCCACAACAGTCTTGAGGATCTACTTTAAAATACAGTTAAAGACAGAGACGACTCCCACCACTCTGTCTCTTAGAGCTACATGTCCTCTTTGATCCATCCATGGTGCTTACGATTCCTAAGAGACACACATACTGCCAGTAGACTGAGCTCATTAATATTTATATGATACCTTTCATCTGAGGATGTGTGCTTTGCAATTATTAATTAAAAGCCATTTCAAAAAACCCTAAAATTTAGCTCCATTTCATAGCTTACAAAACGAAGACCAAGAAAGTTTGTGTGTCCTTTGCATGAGACAAAATGAGATTAGGAATGTGGAAGCTTGCCTGCATGGACTTCCACTGTGCTGTACTTCTTCATCTTTCTTTTGCCAGTATCTTTGGACAAGGCAGCACAGCTTTCTTTGACAATAAGATGCACAATGAGCCTGTTCTACCTAGGCAATACTGAGAAGAGCAGTGAAAGGAGCCTTCTCTTTCATTCTGGTTCTTTACACAGTGCTTGCTTGCTTTTTAGAAAGCTTCTTTAAAAATACAACCTGGAAATGCTTTGTCAGCCCTGCAGACCACATCCCGAGTGAATATTTACTTGAACAGGTTAAACCTTTCCCTTGCACACTGTAGTTTAGTTCCCATGTTAGACTAGATAGAAGGGATGGTGGGTTATAATCCACACCAGACGTGGGCCCTCTCCTCTCAGTCCTCTCTGGTGCTTATGGAATGAAGGAGCTTGGCTCAGTGTGAGACTGATAACGGGAGGGAGGGCTTGCCATGCGATTAGACCAGTTCACTGTAAACACCTAAGTTGCACAAGTGGCTCAAACTTTGATCTTTTTGTTGTGGAAAAGAAATCTGAGACTCTGATACCTGCTCTCAGTCACAAACAAGGAGGTGGACATTACTCAAGCCCAACTGTGGAAATGTAAATACAGTTAAATGTGATCAAAATGGAAAAAGCACTTCTTTCTTCTTTATCCCCTGCTCCCCAGTGTATTGCCTACTATTACCAGGGGTTCCTACTCTGACTTGCCTAGCTCTGTTTGTGAATGCAGGCCCCAGTCTCACACCTGAAACACCCAAATCCAAATGCTCCCGAGTACTGTCTGGGATAAGGTTTAAGCCACAGGTGTAATTAAGCTTTTAAGTGGTAAGCCTATTTGGTTAGGGGCACACCTAGAGCCTGCAACAAGCTGGGGGAAAAGCAATCAGTTTTTCAGACTGACAGGTGATTCCTGAAATACTGCTGGAAGGGTTAAGAAGAAGCTACAGCATTTGTGATTCTCCTGGTATTTAGTGTAACTACTCTCAGAACAAGGTCTCTGTGGATACATCTGGCTGTCCTAGTGAGGTGGGATTTGATTTTAATTACAAATCTGGTAATGGATTATCAAAATGATGGTTTTGCTGAAGCCTTGGGCACACTCTTCATAGTCCTGTCTTCTTTTTCTCTCACGTCCTCCTTCCAAAATCTGCCTGTGCAAGCACTAGAGCAAAAGGATAAGTTTCATAGGAGTGTAGGCTGTTAGCCTGTGGTCTCTTTTATTATTGGCATTTAGGCCTTTGACTAGATTTTTAGAGGAAAAGTGTCATAGTACGTAGGTCTGATAAAATGCTGGTGAATATTTTAAGATGCAAATGTTCCCAGGCATTCAATGAGCATAAGAAAAATGGGGGATGTGAGACTTCAGCAGTTCCTCACCATTCTGATTTTTGTGCACTGTGTCATAGCTTTGCTTTTATGATCATTAGAACAGCATTAGACCTTTGCTTTGCATAGCCTTGAGTTCTTGGGCAAGGATTTAAACATGGAACATTAAGACATGTTAGTGAACATGTCCTAATTAGTCTCTTCCTTGGTTACCACATCCTCAAAGGCCACAAGCCTTACCTACACTATACCTCTCAAACACCTTCAACAATATAGCATTTTATCCTAGTCTAGACATAGTCTTAAGGGTTATGTTGTCTAGTCAACTAATCACTCCTTTTAGTGGGAAAACTGCTTTTCCTCTAGGATTGTTTCTGTTTTTTCCTCCTTGCTGTCTCTTTTCTCCTCCTTCCCTCTGCATACCTTCCCTGCAGCAACTCCTGTTCCATCTGCCGTAATGGAAGCATTAACTATTTAATTGCTGATTAGGAAAATCTCATCACGTGGGCTTTGCTACAATACTGGAGTGGGAGGCAAGAGGAATGAGATGTGTGAGTTCCCAGTTCTCTATCACAAGCTGACCTGGGAGGGCATTAGTCATTCTTGACGCCATGAGGGTGTTTAACATCTCTTCAGTCTAAGGGGTACAACAGTTGAATGGGATTTGGATGTACCTGAGCCCTTGTCATCTCTGCTGCTGAACTTGCTATTTGACCTCGAGCAAACTAGGCTGGGTCTTTCATCCCTTAAGTGGATAGAGGGCAAGTACTGTAGCGAAGTGCTTTTTGATTCTTAAATGCAGAAAACACATTCATGCAAAGGACTAGTTGCTTTTCTGTATAGTAAGAAGTACTGTGAGGTTTTGAAATCTTTTCTGTATGCTTCTGCACCAAGTTGCAGAGAGTGAGATGAGAAGCTGGAGGAGATCTGCAGTTCTCCAAGTGGTGAAAGCCCTTTTAGCTCTGCATTCCCAAGCAGCCATATGGGGCTTTTGCCCAAGTGACTTATTTCCTTGTGTGATGCAAATTCAGCTGGTGGCCCCTTTCTCTCCCCCTGGCATCTGCTATTCTAAGCATTGGCTGGGTTATCAGCATTTCAGCTCCTCTTTGCACTTCCAGCACCCAGTTGCCACAGTCGGGTGTAGTCTGTAGTACGATACTTGTGATAACTCGGCAGACTCGGAGGGGACTGTGTGCGATGTGGTAAGAAAAGGTGTGCAGGTGGACTCTGCAACCCACTTAGTCAGTCTCTGCCCTGAGGGCTTTTTGTGGCTCATCCTAATTGCCAGTTTCTCACTTGGTTTTGCAGGACTCTGAAAGTTGCGTTGGAGATGGGAATCGGACCTTCTTCATTCTGTTGTGAAAGAGAAAGGACTGAAATATTGGGATAATTGGAGAACTAATGAAATTGCTGTTGTAAAAGACAAGAAAATGGTATTCTTAGCAATTAGCAAGGGAAAGCATTTCAGTCAGACTGAAACTATCTTCTCATTTGTTTGGAGAGTTTATTGTTAGCAGATGTCTAATTTCCATAAGCAATTAATATTTGGAAAGCTTAAAATCATTTTTATATATGTAAAAACCCCTTGTATTTTACTTCAGTGATGGAGTAACCACTCACACAATGTCTCCTCAAAGACCCCACAAGGGCCAGAACTGGCCTTGATTCTTTCAGAGAAAACATGAGTGTATGTGTAGGAGAGTGCAGAGGAGAGGGTAACTGTATGTATGGGCACAGAATGGAAATAAATGGACAAAATACCTTTGAGGAAAGGGACAAAACATGCCAAAATACTTCTCTTGCTGTCTATCTCTATCACTAACAACCCCTACTTCCTCTCCCCCAGCCCCACCTCAAAAAAAAAAACCCATTTAGAAAACATCCTTGGAGATCACGTGACAGCTGGCAAAGGGTGCTGCCCCTTCTGCCAGAGGCAGTTTAGGCTCTTGAAACAAAGCAAACTGGGTTGAAATTCTAGGCATTAAAAAACTAAAGCAGCTGCCTCCCTGACATCCTGGGTTGGACTCTGATTTCAGTTTCGCTTCTGCTAGATCTTGGGTAATGTCATTGCTACGGTGTAACTGAAATGAGAACTGGGGCTGCTAATCTTGACACTGGGTCACCCAGTGGTAATCCATTTGTTATCTCTGTTACATTTGTGAGAGCACACACACCCACTCCCTCTAAACTGCAGTAATTTATTTGGCCTATTTTATGTCTGATGGTCACTTGAAACTGTACCTCTTGCCTGTCAGCAGCTGTAGTTGTTTTGCTAAGTGACGATCTAAAGTGAGACTTCCTTGTACAAATGTGTATTTTAGACACTGTCACCAGAAATCCAGTGGCTCTCCTCTCTCCCTACCCCTCTCTCCCTGTCCCCTTCAGCTGTTTAGATTTCAGGACACATGGCTTAAATGAACGTATGCTTGGAGTTTGCAAAATGGCTTGAATGACAGGAGAAATCGGATCACACAATGAGAGTTCAGAACCCAGCCACCAATTGGTACAGCAGGAGTCTGCAGCTCTCTTACGCTCATTATTGTCTCGGCATAACATCCAGCACTGTGCTTTTCTCACGTCCCCCCTGAAAAATGGGAATGCAGTGGAAAGGAGTGGGTGGAGGAATGTCCCCCTCCCTGGAGCGGGGCTGTCAGCCTCCACTCTCTGTGGTACCCCCCAGGCCTGTGGGGAGCGGAGTGGAGAAGGGCCTGCACACCTTATTGTGCCTTCTTTGCTTACGCTGGAGAATCTCCAGCTTATCCTGCCAGTGCAGTGACTGCATGTGGAGGAGGGGAAGAGGTTGTGTTGCAAGCTCTGAGAAAATTAGTTGTCTCTATTTTATCTTTTGCAGCTGCAGCACTTTTTTTTTTCTCCCCTCATCATTCCCCCCTCCCCATGCGAGTGGTATGTCTGAACCATATCCTTCAAAACCAGTTTTCTAAGCAGATTAGATGGGCAGCAGAAACAGCTATGCAATCAGGCAAAAATGTGCACTCAAGCCTTCATTTCATGCAGTGGCCAGAGCAGTAAGTGTCTACCACCTGCATTTTTTTTACTTCATTCGCTCCCTTTGCTGTTATTCTATAGTGCTGTTGTCTGTCACTGCTGTAGACTGAAACAAAATGTTTGTTCTGATCCTTAATTATATAAAAATTAGGGAGAGGAAGGAAGTTGGGTTCCACACTAATACTCATTAACATGAAACATAGAGCATGCTCCTGAGCTGGCATGCTTCACCATGCAAAGTGACATTTGCTCCCTGTGAGCATGGGGAAGGGTAATCTGGGGATTACCCTCAGGTCTTCTAATACCAATCCTCCCCTGACCAGTCTGGAAAACCAGTGTCTCAGTTTACTGCTCCTTTGAATTCAGTATACTCCCCTGGACTGCCACTGCAAGTGAATTCAGTCTCTTGCTACTCCATATCTTTCAGTGCTCCCTATCAGCCTTGTTGCATGCTAGGAATCTGACAATAATGGTCTTCACCTGCTTTGAGATATCATGGGAACTCTTAAGCACTGGAATTGGTTTCATGTCTGGTCTCTTATAGGACAACAAGCTGAATTTGGGACTAAGCTCTCCAGACGAGTTTGGAAACCTTCTGTCTTGTTCAGTGTGGGTGGAAAATGGGGATAGGTTAGTGGGCTGAGTGGCAGACCTGAGGCAGAGAGAATTGAGTAAGCCTTGGCTGTCTTCCAAGAGAGGAAACAGAGCAAAGTGTCCCAGGAGTCAATTGGTGCTCCTCTAGAGGAGAGGCAGGAACCCAGAGCAGGGTGATCAAGTAATGCTTCTTATTGTGAGGCTGGAGAAGCAGGGAACAGAAGTTGTATGATAAAACTAGAAAAGAGAAACTGGGGGTTGAGGCTGGGGAGGGGGGGGGAAGAGAGAAGGAGAGAAAATAAACCTTTTATTTTCTATAGAGGGTATGAGAAAGAAAGAAAGAAAGAGAAACTAAACTGAAAACTTTGGTGTGCTTTGTAGAGTAAGAAAGAATCTACTACTATAAGTCCAGACAAAGAAAATTTTATTTGAAATATTGGTAGAAAACTGCTTTAACATGTTGGTATGATGCACTTAATTATCTTCTGCTGATCACTCAAAAGTAAAAAATTACTTTGAGAAGAGTTAAAAGTTGCAAACAAGAGAGACTCAATCTTGCTGGCAAAAAGGGGTGAAAAAGTGGGTGGAAAGCTGGTTGAATGTGTCAACCACAAAAGCGGTGAGATACAGTCGTAGAGAATTCAGGTTTTAAAACACAAGGAAATCGTGCAGAGATATTTCTCACACAGACTCGTAAATAGCATCTTTGGGTGTGCAGCATTGCCAAATTTACCCTTGTTACAGGGGCAACTTACAGTAAGTTCCCACCGAAGCCATACACCATCTGTTTGAATTACTTGGAGGAAAGGTTCGTCTCCTTATTCCCCTTCTATTAGATGTGACAGATTAATGTCGTTGAGGGCAGATCACTGTTACACTAAATCTTTCTCTGGTTATGATTCCTTATAACTATAAAACAGTCACAAGGTTATAGGGTTTAAAAAGAGAGGCTTATTGCAGTTTCCAACACTGAAACTATAGGCTAAGTGTCTCTCCTTTTCCTTTTTTTTCCAAGAGTAAATCAAATCCATCCATCCACACACACACACACACACACACACACACACACACACACACACACAGACAGAGTCTGCCTTCTCTCAGATATACAGACCTGGGGGAAGAACACACACAACAAGCGCTGCATTATAGAATCTACAGGAAAACTACTAAAATAGCTTTCTGTGAATGCATACTAATCTTCCCTCTGAGTCCTCTCCACTGTTTTAAGAACTGTTTGCTGAGCATGAGTTGGTGGCAGCCCTAACGTTTGGGGCAGAACTCAGAGCCTTCAGCAGCTCCACCAGCAGTTGTTTCTACCAACTGCTCATAAAAGCTGTGCCCGTGCCTTGGCTTGAAGCAGCAAGGTATCGACCGTTCAGACATCTGTTGCAAACCCCCAGTTCAATACTTGTCAGACTCTAAACTAGTCGTTAAACTCGGCTGATGAACTAAATCCTACAGTCCTTAGGTCATGCCAGGAGCTGTGCAGGAGGCAGAAGGGTGCTGATATTGCTATAATTTAAATTCCCTGCTGAGGAAGTTTCTGCAGGAATGAGATTTGTTCATGGTATTATTTTTAAGCAGTTTGTAAGAATGCTGCTGTGATCAGTAGGAGAGTGAGCTGAATTTTCCTTGGAGTGGCTTTTTGAGGGAACAGTGTAGTTTCTTTCAAATGGAAACACTATTTTTCTCCAAAAAGCCCAATGCTAGATTTCTGATCCCCCATAAAATTAATAAACTGGCTTTTACTAGAAATGTTACATTGACCTGTCTATGCTGCCTGAATAAGAATACCTCTTTGTTTTGCTTTTCTCTAACTGATCTAAAAGGCTTTGCTTGGGATTGCTTCAAAACATTGCATTGGATTCCAGGTTATCCTTGACTGCTCAGAGAGCTGTTGACTGAGGTACCTATTCTGCTGGACTCCAAGGGCCCTGGCCTTCCCATATGGCAGTACAGGTCTCCCAGGGGTCATGCTGTGCCACAGGAGACCTTGGTGTGTGCTTTGGGAACTGTCTTCCAGCACAGGAGTCTCACCCAGAAGTGGGGCCAGGGTTACCAGGCTGCCAAGCTGCAGTGACTGAGGCAGTGCAGCACGGTGGGAAGAAAAGCAGCTCAATATTGTACTGACTCAGAACAAAAGTTCTCAGGTCAGGTCACCAAACCAAAATGAACTAACTTTGGTTTCAGTAATGTAAAATATTCCATTTCAAATGACACAAAATGCACTGGTGTTCACGAATAGGTTTCCTTTTTTTTTGTTTGTTTCTTTCTTTTTACATAGAAAAAGAAAGAAACACTTTTCTACATAGTCTCTAATTTCTACATAGTCTCTAATTTCAGTTTTTCTGCCCAAATTGGGATGAGAGCAAATGTTGAAATACTGGAATTTCTTCCTTTCTGGGGAGGAGGCAGCTGGTGAGTTAGAGCAACTAGTTTCAGGGCTGGGACAGCTGACTCTGAAGCTCTGTACACTGGAGCAGAGCAGGCGATGGAGGGGCAGATAGGCCATGGAGGGGAGGGGAACACACCGGCAAGAGGAGGGAAGAAGGAGACAGGAATGAGAAACAGCAATGAGGGCTAGGACAAAAGATAAGGAGGAGAGACCAGAAGTTTGTACTTGGCTCCCTGGGCTGTAGAACAGCTCTGTTTCTATGCTATTTCACTGCTGGTCGTGCCTGGCTCAGCAGGTGTGTGGGAAGGTGCTACACCGAGAGCTCCTGTCCCAGAGCACAGAGGAGCTCCTTGGAGACGTCAGGGGCTGCGTGAGGTGGACCTGGGGGTCACACCAGTGCATGACCAGACAGTGCTGCAGGGTTTCACTTCTGCTTGCAGAGCAGTTGAGTCCTTCTGTGCAAATGGAACAGGGGGTGAATGCAGGATCAAAAGCTGAGCACTTCTGAGTTCTCATCCCAGCTCTGAGCAGGGCACTGAAGCCCTTGTGAGTTACAGACTCTCTGCCACTGAGTCTTTTTCTGCAAAGTAGAAAGTACTGGAATACTCTTCTCTGGTGGCACTAGGAAGGAGCACTAGTGACTGTTCCTAACACTGCATAGTGTTTATTGTGCTGATGCTTTTATTATTTAGCAAGTTTCTTGACTTTTAAAGATAAATATACCAAATTGATACACTTCATCCATCAGCAGTGCCCTCGAGGAATGAGTAGCTAATTAGAGAGCAGGACTTGTGAAAAGACAAACCTGGGTTATGCACAGAACAGGTTTCTCCAGTATTTATTGCCTACGTTACTGGCCAGGCTTCCTTGTAAGTAATAGTCAAATAATCAGCCTGGGTCCTTTTGTGAATGGCTTGAGCCTGTGTGGTCCCTCCTTTGTTAGAACAACTCATAGCTTCTGAAAGCTTCTGCACCCCCTGTTCTGAACAGCAGAGCCTGGTGGCACCAGCTGCTTCTGCCTGGAACAAACATTTGCATGTGACATTAAAAAGAAAAAAGCTAGTTTCAAAATGTATTTTCTTTTCCTTATCCCCTCATGTTTTAGCCCCAGTTCAAACTCTGGAAATACTTAAAAGGTTTATATATTTAGCTTTTGCTACAAGCATCTTTTAAACAAGTAAAGCTTGAAGAGGAAAGAGAAATCTTTCCTTCAGAAATAAAACAGCAGTCAGTGTTTGGAAATATTTTAACAATAGACCATATGGGAGTCCCAAACTATTAAGCTTTATTATTCAGAAGGCGGAAAATGTGGTTTGATATTCAATTGATATACAGCATAAATGAGAGCCGCAAACTCGGCTCCCTTGAGCTGGGATTCAGATGTTCTCTTGAATATAATAACCAATGCTTTGGCCTAGTTCCACAGAATGCATCCAGCCTGCTGATCACAAGCCAAGAAACTGTAGGCTTTTTTTCCCCTTCCCCTCTCTTCTCCAAAGTACCTTCCTCTCCTGCCAGCATGAGCTTTTGGCCTGAATATAAATCTCCTGATACTGGATGTGTATAGAAAGTGGGGAGGATGCTAATGGTGCACAGCAGTGGAGCTGTGTGTGTGCATGTGTGTGTTTGTTTTTCTTCTGCTTTCATGATAAGGTTTTCCCCTCACAATGTGCTCTCAGGGGATTACATTGGTCATCCTAGGTGGGAGCTTCTTTGTTCATGTTTCACTGTTTGTTTCTTAGTGCTGTGGGAGCAGGTGAATATCTTTTGGGGTTACTGTGAAGTGGTGCCAGAGACCATGAGAGTGTGGAATTTATTGGAGGGAGAGACTGGAAGTGGTTTCAGTTTCTCTTTTTTTTTTTTTCCCTGGTTTGATTTGCATATATTTATATTTGCCCTTACCCTTTTCTATCATGTCTCTCTTAACTTTCTCTCCTATGGGGAAAAGAACCCATAAAAGCTGCTTATAAAATATTATGTACTGTGCTGGTTTTCCATACATGTATCACATGTACATGGACTAAGACTGCCTGTATGCAAAAGAAGGCTGAAAGATTGATACTGTGATGAAGTTATGGGAGACTGGGTCACCCATTTTTTGACACAGGATCCTTTTGGTACTGCCATCCTCAGCTGTGTTGGCTCCTATCTTTTATATCCTCTCAGGATCTCTGTGGTTTGTGATTTCCCCTGAGTAGGCAGGAGACACCAGCATTGAGGTATCTTGCATTTTTCTCTAGAAGTATGGTGAGCCCAAGAAAAAAGACTCCCAGTTTACATTTGAGTCCAGGAATGCCTCTCATCTAGAACACTGGAGAGAATATAAATTATGCATGCTGAATGTGAAGTTTAGTTTTGGCTTCTGTCTTTTCTCCATTTCTCTTTTCAGTTGTTCATGATAGCTTAAATTTTCAGTGTTTTTGTCTCAACCCACACTCAAATTTTTTTCCTTTGGGGAAAATTGGAGCAAAATCAATTTTAGTGCAATTTTTCAAGACTCCTTGACTTGCACTTACATCTGTTTGGTGTGGGGGAGTGGAATTTTATCATAAAACGTTTGATTTATTTAATGTATTCAATAAGCATCGAAGATGTGCCAGGTACTTTCTCAGCCCTTTTGGATGAGAAATCTTGCAAGCTAAGAACTTAATAAACAAAGAAGTTCCAGAACTCAAAATTTCCCTGCTGTTAAGGTCTCCATATATCTAAGGAATAAACCAAGTTTGAACAAAGCAGATCCTAAGACTTGTAAAGTACAAAATGTCACAGGCAGTACTGATGAGATCTGTGATTGAAACAACTATTTTTTTAAACATATTTCCTGATCCTGTTATCTGCCCAACTTAAAACAAACTCAGCTGGGATGTGCCCATGCAGCAGCTCTGCTTTCATTGCAGCTATGAGTCTGTTTCTGTCGGTGAAGCTGCTGTTAGGGGGGTGTGATGCTGTACCAAGGGCTCATCTAAACAGGGTCATTGATTGAGACCAAGGTAAGTTACAAATTGAATGGAAGAGCTATTCTCAGTTAACTTCATCATCCTAATGAAGAGGCAATTTGGAATAGTTAATAAGGAATAGCTGTTCTGGAATAATCTTTTTTAAGACAAACCCTTACTGTTTCTATAATTGCATTCCAGGAAGCTATTCTGTTCTGAATCAGCATGGGATAGAGTGCCTAGAAGACGTTCAGACCAAGCACAGCTAGCGGTGAGTGGGCAATACACACCGGGATGCCCTATTGCAACCATTCCAAGTGAGCAGCAGAATAGCCAAACTGGTTGCCTGTACATCTCTCTAAAAGGCAACTGAAAGTAAATATGAAAATCATGGTGCAAAGGCCTCTGTCTTAGCAGGGATGAAGTCTGAGCTGCCTGTTACTGTCTGAGCATTAGCCTGGTGTTACGGACAGAATGCATGTCTCAACCTGTAACTGATCACAATTTGATTAAACGTTGGGGTGTGGAAAGGACTGGTGTGCTTTTTCCCAATGTGTATATTTACATCATTATGTGGGAGCAATCAATTTATCAAACCCATCTGATTATTCAATAGTGGGGAAAGACAATTGGTTGGAAGAAAATGTATATTGTTATTAAGGTGGATAGAAAATTGGTTTAAAAGAAATTCACACAATCCCTTTCTTTTGAGGAGAACCTACACTAACAAACTAATCAAGGTAAGGGAAATCTAGTAATTTATAATTGCCAATAATTTAAAATGCCATGAAGATTTTTCTGCAGCATAAAATTTTGTGCTTGTCCTTGCCAAGGAGGATGGGCTGGAGCAGAGGTGGTGCTCTTGTGCTTCAGTACATTGTAGTTGCGATATAGCTGCTGTTAATTCATAGTTCTCTTAACTTTTGGAATTCCTCCATTCCCTTAAAAGGGAAGGTGGCAGCCTGGAGTGGAGAAGCTTCAACTGCAGCCCTCTGGATGTTAATCCACCCCGACTTTCTTAAGCCTCCTACTTAAATCATTATCTTAATGAATCACCATTGCTGCTATCTTCAGTGCTACACAGGAACATGCAAATTTTAAACAGCCTGGGGGAAAGCCCTTTTTGTCTGTGAAGTGCTCTGATACTTGCATTTAGATGTTACCATGATAGGTACCTTGGATACTACTTTCTGCCTAACCCCATGGATAGATCCTGGGGTGAAGCTCTCCCCAGGGCCTGCTGGGCAGCTCTGGGCTCCCTGAGAAGGGATGGATGTGATAATTCTGCTACTGACTGGGAGCAGCAGCTTGAGCTCAGGCAGTTGAAGCCAGATCACTCCACCATTGTCCTTCAGCTGAGGGCCTCTTGCCTGTGCTTTCCTGCAGCTGCAGAATGACAAGGAAACAGGGGACTGAGGATGGGGGTCCCTCCTTAACTCTGCAATTGCCATTTTCACTTTGAGCAAGTTTCTTCATCTCTTCATGTGAATTTTTTTCACATCTAAAATAAGCCATGCAAATGTTCACGGATCAACGAAATTTTCTCCCAAGTAGGTATCAAAGAATTTGATGCAATAGGAAAATTATCAGCTTGCTAGAAAAACATCTGTTTAAGGAAAAACTGAACATAGTGAAGCCACTGCAAACTGTCTCCAAGACTTTCAACATTGTGTTGTCCAAATTTTTCCTTGGTGATTCAGTTTGGCTACACATTAAGCTCTGCCCACTTCAGCTCTCCCAGCTGATCACTTGAGAAATCTTTATTTGTAAATGGTGGATATGGAAAGAGAGCCATGTATAGCTGTTTCAGATGGCAAATCTTTGTGGTTATTTACAACATGTATTGAAAGATTTGATTCCTTTATTCATTAAACCAAGAGCTGGAGAAGCTGTTTCATGCAAATGTCCTAGATGATAAGAAGTACCCTTCTCAAATTGCAGTCAATTCATCCATTGTCCCTTTTCTGAGGCTTAGAAGTAGAGTCCATTCCCTTACTATGGGTGACTTTTCCTCACTAGTAGTGAGCAATGGCAGAATCAATGTGGAAGATACCAGGTAAACAGGGATCCTTTAGTTTCAACTAGGAGAGGACCTTATTAACAGAACTGAGCTTAAATGCATTTTCTGTGATAACATTATCAGTTGTCAATTCCTGCTGGGAGAGTTATGCCCACAAGAGGCCAGAATATTTATCTCAAGTAGGGCATCCTCATTCCCTCATTCTTCTTAGTCAGATATTCTATGAAACAAGTTCAACTAGAGCTGGATACTTTCATGCTAAGAAGAATGCAGCTTCTCAGTTGGTTACCAAAGAAAGGAGATGTGAACAAACAGTACATGCTGACTTTTTGTAGCTCAAAGCCTTGACAGCTGTCCAAGTGTAGGGCAGGAGATATGATCTGCTTCCTCACCTGTTTGTGCACTCCTTTCTGGAGAACACCAAAGAACTAGCTCTGTGACTCAACTGACTCAGACTTTTTTCCCTGCTTGGTAAAGCTCTGAACAGACTGCCACTTTCTTGTCATAGTGTTTAAGGCACTCTTTGCAAACTGCTTTACAGTGATAAC
The DNA here is from genome assembly GCA_013399835.1 of Leptocoma aspasia. Taxonomy (NCBI): domain Eukaryota; kingdom Metazoa; phylum Chordata; class Aves; order Passeriformes; family Nectariniidae; genus Leptocoma; species Leptocoma aspasia. The sequence goes on along the minus strand of VXAX01000141.1, from coordinate 55,972 downwards.
TTTCTGCTTATTGTGAGCAGGCTTTTGTGTTCTCTGTGTTCAAGCACCGGGCTGGTTCTGATCCCTCATGGGATGGCAGCATTTTATAATACAGGGGGTTAATTAACTGGGGAACCACCTCTCAGATTCAGCACCACAAGAAGTGTCAGAGTAGGGATTTCAGAAGAAATATCAGAAGGGAGTTGTACATGTGTGTATAAATGTGTGTGTATATTGTGTGTGTATTTCAGAGGGGTAAATGGAGATGACTGACATTTGAAGTTGAGTGCAAAACTTAACATGACTTTTTCTCATTCCAGTCTTGGAAAGTCATGGTGATGGGTGTGGGCAGGTCTCTGGCTGACTTTCTGAACTGCCTTTATGTCAGAACTCCAACAGGGGATTTGGTGCACTTTCTCATCCTATTGAGTGAAAGGGATGTTCTATCCCACATGGTTTCCTTAGGAAACTGAAGGGATTCTTCTTCACGGATCTTAACACACCCAGTGTATTTTTGCAGGCACTGTGTGCAAAATATTCAGTAAATGAGATATCCAAAAGGAATGTTTCCATATGCTGAACTGGATTACTTTGTTCCCCCAGCTTTTGCATACTGTCTTATGCTCATGGGTAGTTGTAGATTTTTGTCAACGTACGAGGGTTTTTATTTCTATAGTTACCTCGTTCAAATTCAGAGGTTTGTAACTATGGAAGTAAAATGTGTCTGTGCTATTATTTTGTTAATCTGTCTTGAGCTACTTTTGTTAACTGCATGTTCATAAGAGTCTGCGTTTGCTCAAATTACCTGCTCGGTTTTCTGGTCAGGTATGCTGAGATTCAGTGCTTCAGTTTATAACTTTGGTTTTGGTTATTTTTCTCCTGATGTGTTACAACTGCCTGCCAGAAATTCTGAAACTGTGGTCAAACAAACTGCTCTGATGTTTCCTCCCAGTGTTTGCTAATTCAGTGGCACTTGAGCTGCTTATAAGAAGCACAGAGAAACTGCAGCTGAGGACTGTGAATGGCAGTGCTGTGTGAACAAGTGATGCACACAGCACTACACAGGTAGAGGGGTTTTAATCTGCAAGCATATCTGTCATTAATTTTAAGGCCTTTAGGAACTGTGGTAGCTCAGCTAAGAGAGGGGAGATAAGCCAAGCAATTATATGGAGCAGCTCTGTTTGGTGAAGCACATCTTTTGGGATTAGCAGGGGCTCATGAGGCAGGGTAGTGATTTGTGCATTGCACTGCCAAGTCTGACTGATCCTTCAGGACAGTCACTGTTATGTGGGGCCTCCTGGGAAATTTCTAAAGACTGGGATGTTGGCTGGGACAAGACTGAGAAAGTTTCCTTGGTTTGTCAGTACAGATTTTAATGCAACAATGCTCCCCCCTGCTTGCTGGAGAGAACCATGTCCTCTCTGCTTCTCTGCTTTGTGGACCTTCTTGCTGAGTGTACAGGTGAAAGAAAGTAGCCATGAGCTTTGAGTGACTGCAAACTGCTGTGCTTTTGGGAAGACTTAGAAAAATGGCAGAGATTTGAAAGCTGAGATTTTGACTGACTTGAATTGGGTAAAAAATTTGAGACAACTTTGGCAGCAGTTTTTGGGAGAATAAAAATGTCACCTGTTACCTCAGCAGACTACTTAAGAGCACTCTGAAGTGAGTCCCCAGAAACTTCTGGCAGAGAGACGAATGGGCAGCTCGGAGGAAATGCTGTACTCCCTGAAGAAACAACAAACTCTGGATATTTACCCAAGCTGGTAAACCAAACAGAAACAATCAGTGTGCTGCTGGGTAAATCCGTGGTGTGCCAGTGTCTTAGGCACTGTGCAGTTCTAATCACCACCTTCAAAGGTAGTGGAGGGCTAGGGAAGGTCCAGAGAAAAGTCAGTCCCTGTGACTTTTCTTTGCCATAGAGAAGGGATGACAGAAATTGTAGATGTATTGTATTGTCATGAATGGAAAGGGGAGTAGGGAGTGATCCTTCACAGTTCCTGTGTTTGCTAAATTGATTCAAAGCAGCCAAAGAGGAGGCACTCTGTCAAGCAGCAGTTACCACGTGAAACTCATTGCCACAGGGTGTTATGGATAGCAGAAGTCTAAACAGATTGAAAAATCGATGAAGGACAGATAAGTTCTTATTAAAAGTGATGGCCTGGATGCAACCTCTGGATCAGGAGATCTTTAACAATTGCACAGGGTGTAAGAAGGAAAAAGACTGCCTGTGTTCTATGTCATTGCTTTTCCTCCCTCTCCGCCATCCCTCACTTTTTTTTTTCTTTTTGGCCCTATTCTGGCTACTGCTGAAGAACAGAGAGAGCTAGACCTTTGCTCTTAGAACATGGCTATTTTTATAGTTCAAAACTAGAAAGGAAAACATCTACCCTGCAGTGCAGGGAACTAGTTTTGCCTTGAAGCCCACACGTAATGTAAAGCACACGGAAATGAAGAGAATTAGGAATCAAATGCCTAAAAATCTGTATGTGATATAAAATGCCTCTGTAGCTGGCATCTTTTTAAAATTCTGAGTTAACAGGAAGCTAAGCTTGCTAATGAAGTGTAAGTAACTACAATGTTTCCAGTTACTTTTCACACTTTCTCCTCTGGGTACTACAGTCACTGATAATGCACCTAATGAGTTGGGCATTTTTAACTCATGGAGCAGTGACACCTTGGGTTGGAAGCTGAGGATGGCTGCCCTCCACGGCAAGGACTGGGAGCATGACAGGGAGGGAGGAAGCAGAAAGTTGGGAAGAGGGCTGAAGATACTAAAATCCCAAAGCAGGAAAGTGTAACACAGAGAAGGGCTTGTAGCCGTGACTGCAGCAGCAACAGTCGGTTGATATTTGGGAGGTGAAAAAATCAGTTTTACATTTTGCTAGACGACTGTACTGTAATACAGCAGTGCCTCCTGGCAGGGAAAGCAATGTAATGTAAAGCAATACCGCGTGGAAGAGCACTTGGAGAGCTGTCAGGAGCTGAGTAGCTTGGAATGCTTCCACGAGAAGCTGGGAGCAGCGAGCTCGCTGCAGCGTGGCGTTCCCCTGCCCCGAGGAGGAGAGCGGCTGCAGCGCAGGCGTCACTCGCCACCTTCCAGCACGGCTCTGCTCTCTGGAGGAGGCAAAACAGCAAGAGTTTCTTTCTGCTCTTGGGGGATTTCTCTTCCAGCACACAGAGCCCTTGAGAGTTCACATGCCAGGCAGTCCTGGGGCAAATGAGTTTGTACCTGCCACACAGGAGTACTCCAGGGCACAGGGCTGCCAGAGGGGTAGCAAGGGCAGGAGCTCTCCAGAGTGGGCTTCTGGATCTGATCTGATGGGGTGAACAAGAAAGATATTACCTTTTTTTTTTTTTTTTTATGTTTGTGCTTCCAGAGGGCTTTGGTGCAGGGTATTGGCTTTTATTCCAGTTTTTAGATTTTGGATATACTTAGTAATCTTACTTGTGGCTTTTACCTTCCCTGTCTCCTTGCCCCCAGCATTTTCCTTCCCTTCAAGTCCTCTGCCTCACTCTGTGTATTGCTACTATAAATTGCGTGGTATGAAGGGTCCTGTTTCTTACTTGAAGCCTCTGGATGCTATTAAGTAATTGGTGGAAAAGCTTGTTTAAACATCACAACCCTACGTTATTTTTTAAATAGCCCTTTGAGGTGGCTGAAATGCTACTGAAAGATTACCTTCCTTTAATACTGGACAAGGAACTTCATTAGGGAAGGGTAATAATGTTCTTACTAGGTTATTTCCAAGTTACAAGCCATCTTTCTTTTAAAGAAGGGATGTGCAGTTTTATTCCCCCTGGTTGCTTCTTCCTCCACACCAGCAAAATCACTGTTTATAGCAAGGCGCAAAGAAGGTTTATTGGTTTTATTCCTTCAGTGCATCCAGACTTTCTTTTGTCAAAAATCTGTAAGAACGGAACGATGCATTCTGTGCATCTGCTCTCTAGCCACAACTTGAAACCAGCAATATTGGTAAATTATCCAGGGAGATTGTCTCAATGCCCAAGCTGCATATATGACAGTGGTCCAGCATGGTGTAGGACCAGGGCACCATGTCCAATCCAGCACTACTTTTCCTGCTTTATCACCTCACCCAGATTGCTGGATGATTAACATGTGGCCATGTGTGAGCTTGACCAGCATCCTCCACCACACAGCTGGCAAAAGGAAAGATTTCATTTCAGGTTTCCTAAGCTTGACAGGTCTGTGCAAGCAATTGAAGTGTGGATTTTATAAATGGAAGTGCTATCTTGGGAAGGAATAAACAAATAAGGAACTTAGTGCAGAAGTGTTTTGAGAAATATCATGGATTATGAAGGCAAAAATGAATTTGAAAGTAGCATGGGAAGGTCCCACGAAAATCTGTTTCTTTTGCACTTTGCATATAACATTGTGTTTGATCAGGTGAAGGTCTGTCTTCTGTTTCCCTGCCGTCTTCCTGATAGCAAATTAAGCTTTAGCTTGTTACTTTGGCATGTGTATTAAGATTTTTCTTGAAAATAAGACTTTTCTCTAATATAAATTGCTAAACAAAATGTGGGCAGAAGCAATCACAGCCTCTCAGTACATATGCCAAGAAAAGTGAAGCAGAATGTGTATGGTAGGAAATGGATGCATCACCTCCTGCTTTTGTTGGTTTTAGTAGTCTTTGATGGCAGTTTGGGGGATACTGCACAAAAGTCAAATGCACTGTAGATGTAACAACTAAAAGCTACTGAATTGAACAATCTTTTTAATAACTAGGAAGAGAAACTTGAAATTACAATGGCTGCCTTAAGCAATTTTCATAGACCTTAATGAGCTTAGATCTGTATTTAGGCACTGCTTGTGTTCTGCCAAAGGTTTAAGGAAAGACAGAATGCTCAATTGCAGAAAGTCTGTCCCTGTACATGAGGAGCAAGACTTTATTCTGGCTGATGAAGCTGCCTTTGCAAGGCAGCTTTAGGCCGTTTTTGCAGATTTTTTTTTAAACTTAATCAGTAAAAGATTTCAGTTGAGAAAACAGGGAAAGCTTAAGAAATTCAGCATGCTTGTTCTTTTCTAAGCTGGTGAATAAGAACTAGATCTAATGGGAGGCAAAAATCTGGTAGCTCTAGATTTCGAAGGACAAGGCAATGTGAATTCAGTTTAAAATCATCAGCTACAGCTTACTTTTCTTTATGAAAGAGTTTGTTTTAAATGTTGAACATGTTTGAACTTAAGTGCTTAGTATGGTAGATACAAAAATGAAGTAAAAAATTCTCAATGGATCATGACTTTCTGAATTTTCAGGCATTATGATTCAAATGAGAAAATGTCTAATAAAAGTCATTGGCTGTTTATTAAAATTATAAAAAGAAGAAAAATGCCAGCTGGATAAATACCTGTGAAATGGAATAAATGTTTCAGCTGGAGATAGTGCAGCTCTGGTTAGCAGAAAATAAGACCAAATTGAGAGCAGATTATATTTGGTTGCAAATCAATGTGGCTTAGTAGTTACCAGCCACTGATCATCCTTCATGACCTAGAGTGTAAATGTAAAACAAGACTAAAATTGGTAGCTTTCAGTTACTTTTATTTAAATCCAGTGTCCTCTACCACTGAATGCTCTCTGAACAACTAAATAAATAAATAAAAGCACATTTACCTGCTGGCATGGCATTGCCCTGGCTTTTCCTGTATTTGCAATGGTTTGATACACAGATAAAGGAAACTCTCTCTATGTGTTCATATATGAAGTCTCTAATGGAACAGTTGATCTTTTTTTTTCCCCTCCCCTTCCTCTCTCTCATCTCCATTACCCTTCCCCCAAATGGGGGCAAGTGAATTTTGTATTTCTTATGTTTTAAATACTTCTCAAAGTATGCAAGGCTGAAGATATCTCTGAACATAAGTGCACCTGGCCTCCTATTTTTCTGTATTCTGTATTGTTGCTACAAACTGCAAGAGAGCCTAAAGAGGTTTTTCCTATTTTACTCCTGGTCACGTGTTTGGCACTGCAAATTTGAACATTAAAATTAATTATGGCCTTAGAGACAGAGAGTCCAATAGGGAAATAGCTTGTAATTTATTTGAACTCTGAAATTCCACCAGTTAAAGTTGTGTAAAACTTTCCAGTAGTTTATTTATATATTATTTTAAGGAAAAAACACTTTAATTATGAGTCTGGTTGCTCAATAAAAAAGAATAGCTATCTGGCTAATCACTGCTGCGCTCTAGATCATTAATTTTCTTCTTAATAACAGTAGGATTTTTTTTCCATTTTCTCCTTTAGAACCTTTTCAATTATATAACAAATGTGCTTGATTTATGGGGACACTCTCTAGGATTTTATGCCTCAAGACAGGCACGTCATTAAATAGCTGGAGGTTGGTGAAGAACCTCAGCTGTATTAAAGGCTTGCAAGTACTGACAGGAGTGGGAGTTGAGCATTTGGATGGAGGCCTGTACAGAGGCACGTGGACAGCTCTGTTCTCAGCTACTCCCACTTTAAGGAGTTGTTTTGTTTTGGTCTCATCTAGAAATTCAGACTTTCCCTATGGGAACACACAGCCCTGGGTGTGCAGACTGGTTGCTCATAAGAAGGCCTGATTTTCCCAAAATCTGAAAAATTTTTGTTTGTGGAAAAATGAAGTGAATGACTGCACTCCTGTACTAAATGTGAGGATTTTAAAATATGGCTTCTTAAATAATCATTTCTGCATTAGGTGTGTCACCAAGTTTCAAGGTTCCTGGAAGTGCACATTTTCTATGTGGCACAGTTATGAAATACAGCTGGGCCTCTGTTTGTCTGTTTGGGGACCCAGACCTGCTCTGTCAACTTGGTTTCAAGTTGCTTGAGAAGTATAGGACAGTCTGTATTCTGAGATTTCCTGACAAATGTGTGAAGTTCAGAGCTCTTACCAGGCTGGCTGCTAACTGGCCAGGAAGTCCCTAACACTGTGGCTGAGAAAGAATAAAGAAAATATAAAGATGCCAAATTTTGGTTATGGGAGGCTGTTCAGCATTTAAAGTCCTGGTGTTTGAGAACATGGGGTGGTGTTTGCAGCTGATGTTTGCCTGGTAGTGAAGGACCCAGCATAATGAATAGTTGGCTAAGTAGTAAGAGTTCACCTGGCAGTTAATGCTGATTTTTATGGCTACGGACTTGAGGCCTCTTGAAACTGAGAAATGCCAGTAATAAGGTGTTTGTAGGGGTAGATGGATTTGGGGGGCTTTGAGGTCCTGCTCATGTGTTTGAGAATGAAGTATCATGGAATGTCCTTATTCTAGATTTATTTGAACAGAAATGGCCAGTGAGATGAAGGGATGAATGGGATGTAAAGTATGTGAGAATTTCCCTTTGCTTCCAGCTTGTACTGGACTGATGAGCTGGGTTCATTGAACCCTCTGTTTCACCCAGTCCTTGAGGGGTTATAAAGCAGAGGTGGACTGAAAAAGCACTTGAGAAGAACCTTTAGCTTGGCAATGCCTTCATCCCCAACAGCTGATTCTGATGCCTGGAGCCGTTACTGTAGGGATGAGCAGATAAACCTGATGTGTACTGGAACTTGGAAATTTGAATTAATTAAACAGTGTAATAATTAATGGATGTGGTAGATTCCTTGTAAGTTAGGCTTTTCATCAAGATTGGTCCATTCATTTTTACTCACACACTCTCTAAAGCTGTTGCAAGAATTGTTTTCTGGAGAATGAAAGCACTTATGCTGCTAAGGAGAACTAAGAAGGGCCCTACAGGGCTCCACCTCCTAGCCCATGTGTGCTGCTCAGCAGCTTCTCACATCTGTCGGTGCTCTGGCTCCCTGATCAGTACTACAAGATCCCTTTCATGATGGATGGCATTGGGGCAGTTCTTCATGCTGAAGAATTCCTTTGAATTGTGATGCAGAGCTATAGCTAAAACCAAGTAGCTCTCCCCTTTGTATTATCTGTGCCACTCATGACACAAAAAACATCACTAATGTGTTTGCTGCCATAAAAATTTTCTTACTATCTCTTTCAGCTGCTTAGGCCAGCAGCTAGCATGCGCCGAGGTTAGTGATGAATTAGGCTGAAATTGCCAAGGGGTGTCTTTCTGCACTGACTTGAAGATGTATGAGGCTCGCTCTCCTTTGTTCTTCCTTCGTCCTGCTTTAGCCATACCTGCATTGTGCCCTGTCAGCACTTTCTGCTTGGGAATGGCTGAGTGAATTTTGTTAGCCGTGCATCTTTTTTTTTTTATTTATTTAGAGGAGGTCTTCCTCGTGTCTATTTGGCATAAATTGGTTGAGAATTTGCTGGTAAAAAGCGCAGGGGAGGGAAAGAAAAGGATACTTGGAGCCTGCGCTCACTGTCTCTCGGCAGTGCCCCCTTCCTGCACTGGAGGAGGTCCCTTGTTTGTCCCTGCGCTGGGTCGGCCCCTGGAGCACAAGTGCTCGGAAGCAGCAGTGGCAGGGTCGCTGTCAGTCAGTCTGTCTGTCTGTCTGTCTCCGGGATCATGTGGCAAAGGGGCCGTGCCTGCGGTGAGAGCGGCTCCCCCCGTGCGAGGAGTCACAGGACACCGGCGGGGGTAGCTCCAGCTGGTATGCACTGGTACTAATATAATCCCGCAGGACTGTGTCCATGAGACACAAGTGTGACATGTGAGGTATTTAAGGAGACACACCTGTTCTAGGCACAGCCTGGGTATTGCATGCCTTGGAAATGGAAGGTTTTGGTGGAGCAGGGAAGACTCTCACTTTATCCTCAGGAGGGCTTTGCTTTCTTCTTTCTCCCCAGTTGCACATTATTTAATAATTCCCTAATATTAGGCAGCCCTGTAGCCTGTTAGCACCGGGCTGTTTCAAAGGCCAGGCTGGTGTTTACAGGAGAGAACAGCCTCTGGTCTGAGTGATGGTTTGGGTGTAACTGCTCCCAAGAAAGGGCAGAGAATTCAGAGAATGTCATCTATGTGTGGGGTTGGGTTTTTCGGTCCTTTAGATAATTTAGATTTTGTGTTGTGTTTACCAGTATTTTTATTATAAGGTCTCTGTCTTGTAATTTAGAGCAGTAAAATCGCATAAAAGTAATACCATCTTAGAAATTTTGTACAAAAATATTTTGTCACTTTGGTTTGAAATCTCTGAGTGTATTTCCCTCTCTTCTTCCCATCTGCCCCATCCCAAAAATTACTGTGAAACAGTTACTCTCAATAAGAAGAAGCAAGTAAATACAAACTAAATCTCATGGTTTCATTGCATAAAAAATTAAAATGCTTAGATTTTTATCTCTCTTTTTGAAGTTTGTCTGACACTTGTTTGGCAGAGGATAATTTTTTTTTTGCTATTGAAAAGGGGATGTATTAAGATGAAAGAAAAAGAAACTGCAGGGTCCATCATATTACTTGATTCCATCTGTCTGTCATGTCTTTCAAGTAGAATGGAATTTTTCTCTCAAATTTGATGTGCCTTTTTTTGATGTTAATGTGGAATCTCCTAGTTTGCCTTAGTCTCCTTCCACGTGGCCCTTCTTTCCATGGATTCCTGCTCTTGGTGAGGTGTTAAGTGCTTGTTGGTTTGGGACAGCTCCCAGGATTGGGGCTAAGGCTTCTACATTTGATAGATTGTTGTGTGGAAATAGTAACGACTTGGCAGTCTTTCCCTCCCATTTTTATTTTAAATAAGATCTTCAGGTAAACATCCAGTATGTCAATTGTTTGCAGAACTAAAGCAATGGCTGGTGGAAATACGGAGGAGGGCTGTGCTCTAGGAGCTGGTGAGTTTGGGCAGTCAGGTATTTCAGGGGGAAGGTGGTAATTCTCTTCTGTGACAGCTTTGCACTCTGAGTGTGGTGGTCTGGAATAACCAGTCCCTGAGTGGACGACAGACTCTCCTCCTCAGAAATTAAAGGTTGTTGGCAGGGGAGAAGATCCTGGGAATGGAGAGCATCAGCTCCAGCTTCACTTGGCCCATAGGGTCATTGACCCTTATGACAAGGGGGGATAAATATATATTTTTTTAATCCTAAACTGAAAGATGACTGCAGCTGTATGCTGGTGTTCAGTTTGACCAGATCCAAACCCTCAAATAGTTTTCCTTCCTTGTGGGCAGACACATTTTTGTACATATGAATGTAAAAATACCTTTGATTATGCTGCTGAGAAGGAGAATATCTTGTTGTAAGGAAAGAATCATCCCCCTCTAGCTGTGGTGCCTCCCAGGCTGGCTTTGGGCCTCTGCAAATCACATTTTGCTGCATAGCCTAAGGTAGACACAGCCTCACTATCCCTGCTAACTGGTAATAGTGGGCTCTCCCTCACCTCTGTTCCTACTGGATTCTCCCAAAGTTAACAGATGTGCAATCAAAAACTGAAGATATTTATTCTGGGTTGTTTTGGGATTTTTTTTTTTTGGGGAGGGGGAGTGGGGGTGGTTTGGTTTAGTGGTGTTTTTTGTTCCTTAACTGCACCCTGCAAAATGTCCTGGCTGAGTTGTTTCCAAATACTGGCATCTCCAGGGAAGGGGTTATAAATTGCTAATTTGAAGCCTGCAACAGGATAATTAACTAACCAGTTTGATGTAAATGGCTTAATGGGGCTTTACTAGCCCCTTTGAACTTAAAGTAGCACTAAAAAGTAAACTGTAAATACCTTCAAGGAACATAGTGGCATGTTTGAATGTGGGGCTGCTTGGCTGTAAGGAGCAAGCCTGCTCAACTTGCCAGGAATCCACTGGCCTGTGTGACAGCAAACATGTCAGGGGGGTGAGGGGACCAACTAGGCACCCCTTGGGGAAGGCTCTGCAACTACCTTGGTTCTCAGGAAGCACACACACTCTGATATATCAGGCTTTCAAACCTGTCCTGCCTGCTTTGGAAAATTTAAATCACAACCTCAGTTTAAATGCAACTGTAATGAATTTCATCAGGATTGAAGGGAGGAAAAAAAAAAAAACCAACAGAAAAACCAAAACCCTGAGGGGGAGGCAGCTACTAGAGTCCACCCTAATTTTCCTGCAGTTCTATTTGCATTAAGGTCTTTTGGCAAGTCCAGACAGAAACATTTATTACACTTTGTTTCAGAAGACCTTGTTACCCACTGAATCTGCTGAGACAACGTACTGTAGCCCTGCAGCAGATTCCAGTTTCTGATGCATTTGGGGGACTTTGGGGAGAATCTCCAGATTTTCATTCTTGCTGGGCTGTTACAAAGTTCCAAGGGAGGAAGTCAACAATAATTAATCACCTAGAAATGAAGGTCATTACAAAGTGGAAGCATCTTGTGTAGTTAGGCATTGATCTCACATCTGACTGTGGAAGCTGGGGTTTTGGAAAGAGAATTTCAGGCCTAAAGGCCCACAGGAATATTCTCTTGAAGCTCTTCCTGGTCCCCGTGCAGCTCTGCTCTGCCTTCTCACTGTGCATGCACCACACAGTCTCAACAATTCCAAGAACCTTTTCTTCATTGTTCCTCTGTCTCACAACCATCTTTCACGTATTGTCAGCAGCCTTCCTGGATACCAGAGGATGTTTTGGGGGTTGAAGCACAATCCTCAGTTACTGCTGTGACCTCTGACATGTAGGATTTGGCTTTATAGCCAACTTTGTTCAGGAGTGTTCCTGATCCTTGGCTGTGCTTTGCTGCTTGCTCTGTTGTGCTGCCCTGAAGACCATGGGGCTTGTAAGGCTGAGCCAGACTGGGCTGGTGCAGAAAGAGGGCAAGACCTGACCTTTTAGGTGGTGGCTCTGACTTGGGTGCCCTAAACAGATCATGATGCCTCATCCTCTGTAATGATGGCACTATTTTTGTGTGGTTTGGTTTGAAACTTTTTTTCTACCTGGTAAATAATGTATCACTGGCACTGTTAATGCTGGCCTTTAAAAAAACAGCATAAAAGCACTGAAATCTGTTGTAGACGGCCATGATGCAGAAGTGCTACATCTTATTTTAAAAGCCATGTCTGCCAGAGGATTCAGCCCTGTGCTCTAATTATTCAGGTGTCTGTTGTATGCAGGGATCAAAATGTTCTGCTGTGGCCTTTAGAAGAGTTAATAACATGGCACTTTGCTCTTAGGTGCTGACTGAAGCAGTTGGCACCATGGTACTACCTGCTTGCTGTGTGTGGGTTGGGAGCACAGCACAGGATTAATTTGGAGTTGTGTTGGCAAGGATCTGTCAGCAGAGCTTGCCCAGCTGCCTGTGCTATGCTGGAGCTGTTAATGCTTTACTTTTATAAGCACTAACGTAGAGCACATTCTAAAAAATTCAAAATACTCACTGTGAGAGAGAGAGAGAGTCTTGCAAGCAGAAGAGCTCTGTACACACAGTGTTCATGGCTGGAGACTCCCTTCAAGGAACATGACAACACCTCAGCCTGCCAGCTTTGCTATCTTGGCATCTGACTGGGAAATGCAAATACTCAATCTTAATCCTTCATTCCCACATGCTGACATGTATCCAAGGGGAACTTCTGTGAATGTTGTTGTTATTTCCATATAACTTCAGCTGCTGCTTTGCTTCCCAGAACCTTCCCACCATGTGTCTCAGTGCAGTGTTTTCCAGGTCTTTTGGATTTGTTTCCCTAATGGAAGGCAGGCTTTAGTGTGCGTGTCTTTATCAGAAATCTGGGCAAGGGAATTGAGGGCACTTTCAGTGAGCTCACAGGTGACACTAGGCTGGGTGGGAGTGTTGATCTGCTGGAGGGTAAGAAGGCTCTGCAGAGGGATCTGGACAGGCTGGATCCATGGGCTGAGGCCACTTGGGTGAGGTTCAACAAGGTTGAAAGGATGTTCTAGGCAGAGGGGGTTGGTCTCTTCTCCCAAGTAACAAGCAACGGGGCAACAGCAAATTGCCTTGAGTTGCACCAGGGGAGATTTAGGTTGGATATGAGGGGAAATTTCAAGGAAAGGATCATCAAGCGTTGGAACAGGCTGCTCAAGGAAATGGTGGAATTGCCATCCTTGGAGATTATCCAGAGGATGTGTAGATGTGGCACTTGGGGACACAGTTTAGAGGTGGACTTGGCAGTGATGGGTTAATGGCTGGACTTGATTTTAGGGGTCTTCTCCAGCCTAAGTGATTCTAAGATTTTTATGTGGAGAAAAGTAACAAACCCTGTGATTGGGTTGTTTTTGTAAGACTCTCCTCTTTCTAATCCCCTTCCAACAAACACTTCCACGGATTTTTAGATTCCTCACTAAATCCTTTAAATAATATGATAATAAAAAAATCTCCCTTCTACTGCACATTTTTAAACCCATTAAACCTGACAACTAACTCTATTTGGTTTGTTGGCATAAGAGTCACAGGGAAAATATAAGTAGAAACCCTGGGCCAGGGCTCCGGACTCTGACTATCACTAGAGAAAGAACAAGTGATGTGTAACGGTGTTTTCCTAGCCTCTCCTCTGTTTTTACAGTCATGAAAAATTTCATCTGGCTATTGCTAATGTTAGAAAGTTGTGTAAAAATTAGAGCATAATGAAGACAAATTTTAAAGTGGTGTCTGCTGCAGTTCTTGGGTGTGTTGTCTCAATTGCCTCCTGCTTACAGAGCAGCTGAAAAATCCAAATCCTTTTCCAACATGTCAAAACCAACTTTTTCAAAGGATTCAGTAGCTGTGCCAAAGCACCTTGCCTATTTGTAAGCAAATGTGTAGGGTTGGGATTGTCTCTGCCAGGGCCAGCATTCACAGCTGGCTCTTTTAAATCAATTTGATTAATTACTATATACCTCCTAATTTTTCAACAGGCAAGTCCCTGCTATTTCTTGCCTGCACAAGATTAAACGGGCTTTCACATTACATACCCTGTTACAAGATTTTGATTATCTGGGTCTGGGTGTGCAATGACTGCTCCTGGAAGGGTCTGGGATTTGGCATTACTGTCAGGCTTCTTACATGATGTTGCAGAGAAAGCAGGTGTGTGAAAGCCATGTTAGCATCTGTGATGGAGGATACCTTGTGATAAGAAGGATGTGACTTAATCAGATTCTTCAGTGGTGTTGATTTGTTTAGTTTGGGATTTTGAGATTACTTTCCTGCTGTTAAAACATATTCTTTGAGTGAAGTGCCTGCCAAGAAAAATGCCTGGAGAAGGGAATAGATTAACCCAAGGTGGACTGACTTGGTGGGTCAGGGAAAGCTGGATGGCACCAGAACATCCCTATTGCTGGAGAGGCACAAGCTTCAGCATGTGTGTGTTTCTGAGCACCTGCACTGTGGTGTAACAATGCCACAATTTATTCAGCCCTTCTCTGTGACAGAACTGCATGTGGCTGAATAATGTGCAGCCAGGGGCTGAAGGCAGCTGGATCCTAGATACAGGTGTTTGGGAATGCACATTGCCAAGAGAGAGGCTTTAGTCCAAATGTATCCTCACTGAGAGTACTTTCTGCATCCTCTGGGTGTCTTTTGATGCTGTTATATCACTGGGCTCTGCTGGAAGTGGTAAGGATGGAAGAATTTTACTTTTTCCTTCCACTCTAAGGTGTGGTATCAACGTTTGTTGTGGCTGGGAGCATAAGTTTGTACCTGTATTACTCCTTGGGACAGATTCTGATCCTATTTATGTAGTTATAAAACCGCTGTGTTGTTCCATCTGTGTTAGGGAAGTTCCAGCCTCTCTGGCTGTTTTTAGGGTTTGGTTCTGTTTGGCTTTTTGGTTGTTTTTTTTCTTCCTTTAACCACTTTCCTTGCTGAGAGGGGAGAACTCCATGGGAAGTGATCCAGCAAAGTTTTAAAATAACCTTTTAGTGTGGGTTTGGTTTTGGTTTTGTTTTTTTTTAAACTCTTGCTCAAACTTTTAAATATGTGAATTGTCTCTGTGAATTCTGAGTGCCTCTGAAACCTGCCAGCCAAGCCTAAATCTTGCAGGAGGTGTGGCCACATTTGTGTTCTCAGAGCTCTCTGGCACAGACACCTGGTACACCTGTGTCTCCTGCTAGTTTCAGCACTGTCATAACTTCACCCCTCATGCCTGTTTCTCTGGTACCTCCTGTTTTTCCCAAGGTTATCTTCTAAAAATAGAATCTGTTACAGATTTTCACTCCCCCACACCCACCTTGAGGACAATAATTACCAATGAGATGGTTTTAATTATGCTGAAAGAAGGATGGTGATGCATTCTGCTCTCCTCTTTGAGGCATTTTTTTCTGGCAGGGAAAAAATTGCACAAATTGCTTTCCTTAGGTGACAAATGTAAAGTGAGTAGCTTTTGAAATACTTAAACTCGAGTATTTAAACATTTGATAAATCATGGGTTATCTGAAGAATAAAATTATGGTGTTTTGGCATCAACAGAATTCAATGCAAAGGTCTTAATCTGAATAGAAAATCTCTTAATTTCCTTAATGTTGTTAAACTGGTAGAGATAGCTGCGGTGTCTGTGGCATGTGCCTGTCCAGAAACCAAAGCCATGCTCTCAGCCCAGGCGAGTAGAGATGCTTTGGATGATGCAGTTATCTGTCAGCAACCAGAAATGAAAACATTTGGATCATTCATAAGACAGAAAAAATTTTCTCTAAAATGAAAAAAAAAAAAAAACTGAAAGAAAGCATGTAAGTATTTGAGTGGATGATGCTGACTTTACTGTCCACTAAACTATGCCTGCAGCAGCCCAGAGCTTATTGTCATATAAACCAAGAGAAATAAAAGGGGAGCTGTCTCTGTAGGCTACATGATGGAACTGGTGAGCAGCTGCTCTGATAGTAGGGTGCTCTGTGTGTGATAATTGCCTGCAGATAGAAATGCTGTGTAGAGGAATCATTGCTGGCACACTGACACAGACTGGCAAACTAAACTGTTTGGTGGAAGGATAAGAATCTACTACAGCTCTTTAAAATCACCCTCATCGTGATCACCTCATGATCAAACAGTACTTTCTCCACTGTGAGTAAAAGCATAGCACATTTCCCAAATACTCTCTTAAAATAAAACCAGATTGGTGCATAAGAGACCAAGTCAGCACAAGCAGTGAATGTACAGTGCTACTACCCAGAGCTCAGAATGAAATGGGAACAGTGACGGTGCTTCAGGTTTTACAGCCACCTCTGTGCTCGACTTTGACAATTATTTATTACCACTAATATTGTGCTTTGTAAACTTATACAATGCTTTATGAAGTAAGACATGTTTCCTATTTTAAAGATCTTATAATCTTGTGGGCTGATAAGGGGTGCAGATTATCCCTTGGATGTTCATAAATAGCATTAGCACTAAGAGTTTTATTAGTGCTGGGTCCTTTCAAGCCTGTGGCTCTTTCTTTTTCTTAACAACAAATAAGGATTTCTACACCATGATGTTCCAGGCTGGAATAATGTGGGCATTCTTTGGTTTTGCTTGTAGTAAAAGAGCAAAACCCAAGCAGAGTCCCAGCACAGTGGCTGTTGCTCTGCATGGGTTTAATCCACAGCCTTTGCTTGCCTGAGACTACAAATCTGGAGTTTGGGGGATGGCAGCAGAGAGCAGACTCGGGAGGTTTGTGTGTGTGTGTGTGCTTGCGCGTGTTTTAAATAAACAAACAATGCAACAGTAACCAACAAATTGTGAGTGGTGCTAATTTGTTATAGTGCTGTCTTGCCTTCTGGCAGTGTTGATTTAGGAGAAGCTGAGCAGACTGGAACGAATGCAGGGAGCTGCTGGTTCTCTTGCTCTGTATATGGTTCAGCATAAAATACTTTTAAGGGTTCCTGTCCTGAGAAGCTTTCAGATTACAGGGTAAAGCACATACATAGGCTGTCAATCCCCTTTTCAAAACCAAATCTTAGGCAAAAGTACCTTTCCCCCTGCCTTGCTCCACCCCTTCTACTTTTTTAAAATGAAGTTTTAAGTCTTAATTCATGACAAAAGCCTATAATTTGTGTACTTTGAGGACTGCCAGGAAATCCTTGGCCTTGACAAGAATAGCATGTAGGGAAGGAAAGGAGGAAGATCCTGTGCTTTGGACTGTAGCAAAGTTTTCAACACCCCATGACCTTGCTGGGCTGCCTTTCATAACGTGCCTGAGGCTGTAATCCCCCAGGCTGAGAAGCTGTGTGTCAGGGAGGGCAGGCCAAATGTGCCCGAGGTATCTGCAGCCCTAGACCACTGCTGTGCAGGGCTGCAGGACAAAGCCAGCAGGATGGGAGCCTTGCTGGGAAGAGGTGGATTTCGGAAACATACATAGAGTGACCTCCCTGCAGTCTGTGAGCTGAGTTTAAATAATGCTTGAAGTCTCAAGTGAAGAGGACAGAGGAATAAAACAGTCAAAATAAGAAGTAGGGGTTAAGGAAAAGCAGCCAAAGAAATGAAGAATTCTGAAAGTGAGTAAACTCTGCTTTCCCATTAGGTCATATTCAGCTTGGAGAGATTTGGATGCAATACAGGCAGTTTGCAGAACTTTGAGTCTGTTAGGCGTTCTGCTTTTACAAGCAATAGTGGCTTTCTGGTCTCCTCTCATTTGCCAGGCTCAGACGCGCTGAGACTTCTTGGTGGCTGCAAAGAATCAAATACAAAGGGTTCAGGGTGATGGGTTAATGTCTGACTTGGAGGGGTGTTTGGTAGGCAGTACAGTCTTAATACTGTGGGGACCAACTCTTATAGTGGTTTGCTTGAAAGACTTCACCAAAGTGAAACTTAAAACCAAAGATTTCTTTACTAAGTACAGGGCTGAGTATATGGTCAGTTTTTGGGGAAAAGCAAAGAAAAAAAATGTGAGTAAGTGCTAAAAGTGCTGTATTTAAGGACTGTTGCTGGATCTATAGATATGGGTAAAGGGAATGAGATTTTTTTCTTATTGGGAAAAAACGAGACAGCAGTGCTTGTTCTGTGCTCACCACTGCTCTGGCTTATGGTGAGAGAGATGACATTTTGGTCCAAGAGAGTTACTACACCCCTCAGCACGGAAACTTGGTGTTAACTATTGCAAGCTCATGATATTAGCAGTATTGTGTATGCAGATGCTCCTGTGCAGACTGATTTTCTCTGCAGAAACATTTGCTGAGTCCACACAAGAAATGAAAATAAACAGCCTGATTGGGAGGATCTTTATCAAACCTGCTCCCATTTTTCCTAGTACTCTGAGGTTTTGTTTGCTCTAACAAACTGTGTAACTAAGGAGTCTGAGTCACAGTCACTGGTTCCAGCTGCCTGCCTCATCTCTGTCCTGGAGATCCCTTCCCAGTTGCAGGGACAGTTGAAGGGGTCATGCATTTGCTCCAGTATTACTGCATTTCACAACCTGCTATCAGCTTGTACCTGTGGTGACTCAGAGCCCTAAAGCAGTGCTGCAGTTGGGAGTGTCCTGTGGGACAGTCTTGGTTGGAAGAGGGTCATGACATTCCTCCTTCTCCACAGTGCCAGGTGTGCTCCTGCCCTCAGAGCGATGCTCAGCATGAGGCTGGCACCCCATGCACCCCCTGCCAAGTGGCTTACCTTACTGAAGGACAGGGCCCAAGACTGACACGCTCTAGGATTAACTGGGAGGTAGCAACGATCCTTTAGTCATGTCCTAAATTCCTGCATTGTAAAGGCAGAATTCTGTACAGGCTCAGAGGTGGCTGGGAAACAGAAATTTTGCATACCAAAGGGGCCTTTGAGCTACTTCATTCAATATGTTGTTGTTATTTTCGTGCAACAGGGAGTAAATAAATGAATTAAATGAGATTAGCATTGAACATTGGAGCTGCCTTTACTACTTGCAATGCAGGTACAACTAAAACTGAATTTGCTCAGTTGTAGGATGAGAAGAAGAGCCCAGAGTCTACTGCTGATCACTAAGTGGTCACAAGGTTCTGAAGCTTTGTTTTGTGCCACTGCTCTGTTCCTGAGATCAACTGTGCTCTGCAGATATGCAGGAATTTTTAATGCCAGACTTTGGCTGACAAGATCTGCAATGTCCATGCCTCTCCCCTTCTGCTGCCAGTAGAGGTTTGGGTAGTCGTAGTCTCCTATGTGTCAGCAGTGATAATAAATGTATAATATACAAGCACTCTGTTTAGGAGTTGGCAGGAAGCTTCATTTCTGACTGCAGTGAGATGTTCTAACAGTAGGAAACACCTTTGGTTGAAGCAGTTCTCTGCTAAACTCTGCCCTAGAGGGGAAATACAACTATGGAGAAGAGCTCTTGCTTCACAGTAGCAAGAATCAAATAGATGTAAACTGGGTGGGAAAAACCTTGTGTTTGAGCTGCTGTTCAAGAAATAGCTTTTATACAGCATTCAGCCTGTGTTAAACTGAGAATTGCTGGTATTGCTGAGGGCTTTTCAGAGTTATGATGCTGGGAGATGCAGCCAGAGTTCAGGTTATTCTAATGCTGTGCAGAGCATGATCCTCTGGAGAGGGGGGAGCTCCAAATTCCTGGGACTCTGGCCTATGATGCTTCAAGTGTGGCAGTTAACTGTGGGTTGGCTGTTCATGCTGGCAGTGAACTAGTCTGTTCAGACTAGTTCAGCAAATGCTCTTGGCTGAGCACAGCCCAGGTCAGTAGGCAAACAGTTGCTTACATTTCATTTCTTCATTGTATTGACAAGATTTAAAAATCTTCAGCCTACAGCAGTCAAAACAGGGTGATCTGAATACAGAAGACCTATTATTTCAGTGTGAAAGGGATTTGGTTACAGAGTTGTGGGGATAAGTATGCAGGTGGGAATGGTGGGAACACTGTCCTGGGCCTAAGCCCAGCAGATGTTCAGGAATAATGAACTATCTCTTCTTATACTCTGTCCTTTTCATGACAACCCATTCCATTTCTCAGGCCTGTGTCCTCCTTTATGCTCTCTCTCATTCCACATTAAGTATTATAGGTCTTTTTCATTTGGCCATTTGTCTTTTAAGGCTGATAATCAATAGTATTCTCACTTTTTAAATGTAAGATTTTTATCTCCAGAAACACAGCTGGAGACATGCAGCCATCAATGTAATAAGAGCTATGCACATGTTTGACTTCACCATGAGGGTCTAAAAACCTATGTTAATTCCCTGCCAGGCTGCAGGTTTATTTCTGTACTGGTTTTTGGTGGGTTTGGGCTTTTTGTTTGTTTGTTTTCACTGGGGCAGTATCACCGCTTGTAGAAAGGAGCCTGTGCTTAGCATCTACCCTGAGACTCCTCCATGATAATCCCACTGGAGCTGATTAGAGGAACTCCATGGGAAGGATATGCACTGCAGATGATACAACCAGCTTTTCAAACCTAGAGTAGCTGTGATATCTGCCTTTCCCTGACATGGAAAAGATGATGTTGCTTTTTCCTTTGGGCAGGGGAGGGTGGAATTATAGATCTTAAGTTTTGCGACGCTCATACAAGCTGCAGTTCACCATGAATCAACTTGATCTCCAGTCTCCAAGAACGGAGATTAAATTATCAGTGAAGCATCATTATAAATAGGAGAGGGTATACAGTGTCTTCTTCTCCTGCCTTGCACCAAAGTATCCAGCCTGGTCCAATGCCATAACATCTCTAGAAGATATTTTAAAAGCCTTGGGAAGTGGGACAGGGAAACGGGGACAACACAGCGGATCAGGTCTGAAGTGTTTCTTCTGCTGCCTGTACTGTGTCAGGAATGAGACCATGAAGCTCTGGCACCAGGCTGTTCTTGTCACAGAGGCATTCCTAAATGGTGATGATATTTCATTGCCTGAATTTCTGGGCAGAAGGAAGCTGGTGCAGGCATCCTGGGATCTGCTGGTTTTGGATACATATGAACAGGTCCCTCTGAAGCTCAGTGCTATTGGCGGTCATGAAGTAAGTGGCCAGGGAGCATCAGTAAGAAACTTGCAGAGTCCCCTGTTCTGCTTCCGTCACAGTTCAAAAGCTGTGGGGAGATGGGTGGAGGGGAGGTTGTTCTAGCAGTTACATATTTAAGGCAGGTGGCTGTTTTAAAATGTACGTTTCAATTTTGATTGCAGTATTTTAATTGCATTTAACAGCGTCCCTGCTGGTTCTCCATTCTGCATCCGTGCAGCCACGTTCTATTGATGGCCTGTTGTGATTTCAATGGAACATCATGGGATGTACCTGGCACGTCGGGCAGCACTGGATGGAGGTGCCTTTAGCCCAATGTACCTGGCATGGTAAGCGGCAACCAAGTGGTTAAATCTGCATTCTACTGCTCACAGTTTCAGCTTGTATAGCAAGGTGTTCCTGCTTTGCTGCAGCCTTGCACTGACTGGAAATCACTTTGCTCTCCTGATTTTAGTGCTTTCATGCACACAGGGCCCCTACCCTTTTCACGCATGGAGATTCCCCTTCCCTGGGAAATTTGCCATGCAGTAGAGAAGGGCCTAGCCATGTCAAGCTCTCCTTGTTATTCTAGAACATGAGAGAAGGGACTGGGAAGTCGTCTCACTCTTTTTTTTTTTTTCTCTCCTTCTTGGGCCAGGAGCTGGTAGCAGTTGAGCAGGTATTGCCCACGTCCCAAATATCCAAATGTTGCCGCACAGAGGTACCAGACAGGTGCTCATGTCCTTAAGCAAAGCTGTGCCGTTTCTGCGGGAGTCCTGCAAGAGCTGCCTCAGGGAGCCGGGAGGGCAGTTCTGCCTGGCACTAATTGGAATGTAACAAACTAAACAAGGGCCACTTTCAGTTTGCTGATGTGGTATCCTCTGCAAAATGATCCTCCATCCTCCATTTCCCTTCTCTTTTCCATGCCCACACCTGCAAAATCAGCTGCACATCCTGCTCTGTCCTGCATGTTTTCTCTCCCTCCCCCAGCTCTGCAGCCCTCTGCCCGAGTAACTTCACATGTTGGTCTTATCTATTTTAAAGTGCTAAATATTTGTGTGAGAAAAATAAGGGTGCTGCATCCTGTTTTCTGCTTGAGCCTTCTTCACAGAGCTTTTGCTGCTCCACTGCCAGTGGTGAAAATGCATGTTTGTGCCTCAGCTTCTGAATTCTGCTGACTATTGGCAGAGGCTGGGGATAGGGAACCATTTGGACTAACACAGTTCCAGCACCTCTCCCCATGCTTCTGCTGTTCTAGAATGTGAATACCTTTAAAAGTCATGGGCTAATGACCTGCTAAGTGCAACTCCTGGGGGCAGGTTAGTGGCCCTGAACCACCCACTACACTGACACCTCTGAGGGTCCTGGTTCTATTGGGATGTGGGGAAAGGAAGATCACATGAGCCAGTGGGGAACAGGAAAGCTCTCTTCCCAGTGGGCTCGTTAAGTGCTCAAAAAAACAGTTGGTTCATCTGAAACTGAAGGGTGCAGAAGTTCATCTGTTTCAGTTTCATTAGGTTCCAGTAGCAGCTGGACACAGCATTTTTAATGTCATAATTTGGTGGGAGAGAGCAATGTAGGAAACAGTGGATTTCATTTTGTCTTGTTCGTCTCCATGCTCACTCCTCCAGTGTCTGCTCAGTGCAGCTCAACTGCTTGGGAAGGTGGAGAAAGAAGTAAGCAGGCCACTGTCTTTTCCTGGGTCTATTATAACATGCACAGTAGGCTGACTTTTTAACAGCATCTAATTTGATACATCACATCTAATCTGTTTGTTGGTTTTTATCTGCAGTACTGTTAGCTCACTGTTCAGGTGCTCGGTGTCTAGCCTTCTCATCCAGCTACAAATCCTCTACGTGAAATGAGTGATTCCTTAGATCTGTTTATGATTGATTCTTTGCTTCACTGGTGTTGCTTCTTAAAAGGTAAACAATATTCATGTGCTGCAATCTATAACTCAGAGATGAAATCAAATAGCATCTCCTGCCAGAGGTTGCTAAGATAACACATTTAGCATTCATTCAGCAACTACTTTTAGGTAGAGATTTAGTGATATTAAAGAGAATCAAACCTGTAGTGAATATGTAGATTTTATACTGTTGAAAGAGGTGAAGGGATTTCTCTTCTCCTCTGTTCAGCAATTTCATTTTCTGTGATGTCCAGAGTCTTTGTGCAAATTGAGAGCAAATGAAGTTTTTCTTGCTGTGTAGTGAGAGCAGCACAGCTCCAGGAGCAGCCTGTGTGTTGTGCACAACCTTGCTGCCCACGGGGTCACAGTGTGCCCCAGGCTGGGCACAGCAGCTCACAGTTACCCAGCTCCTGGGGCAATATTGCTTATTAAGATGCTGTTGGCTCTTAGCTTGCAAAGCTTTGTTTGATGTGTGGCATCTGCTTGTAGCATTACTGTATTCTGTGATTTGTGCCCTGTACTTCTCATGTCTTTGCATGTGCTGTGTCTCAGTGTCATGGATATGGTGGAGGTAGTGGAGAGCCTTAGTCTTGTTTCATTCCCTCCTTGCATGGGAGTATTTGAGCAGGTTCACTGCTCTGGAAAAAATGTGTCTTGAATCTGAGGTAACCATCCTGAATCTGGGAAAAGACCATCATGCTGCTATTTGTCCAGAGCCTTCTGTAATCCTCTTTTAAATGCAAAAGGGTGAAATTTTGCACACCACATTCAATGTCTAAAGGCTATGGCCCCAGTGAGACATCTTATGTATTCTTGAGGTCTGGGGGGTTGGGTTTTTTACTAGAAATGCACCTGAGCCTTTTCTGAACAAGGGCTCCTCTGAACTGGGAGTATATTTTTTCTGGTTTTGTTTTTTTTTTTTTCCAGAAAACAGAAAAGGAAGGGTTATTAAAAATGATACTGAAATACAAGAAGTATAAACCCACTGTGATTTTTTTAGAGCTTTGGGGGGTTGTGGTGATGTTATTCAAGTGTTACAGTTTGCTGAGAGACGCTCTCTGCAAACTAATGGATAGCAAGGCCTTTCTAAGGGTGCACCTGCCATTTGTTTGGGCAGATAACTTTTAAACAGGATTTAAACTCACAGTTGTCCTTGGTCCCATGCTTTCAGCTAGAAGTGAGAGTCTAGGAATGCCATAAGTTAAGGAATAATGCCTGCTTCTCTTTTGCTAACAACTTTTCCAACACAGCTTTCCTCCTCCACCTCTGAAATGCATCATTGTCAAAGTCGGGTTTGTAACTGGCCAGCTCTGGAAAATATCTGCACTGAATTTCTTTTTGTTGAGGACTGCACAAGATACACAAGGCAGGTTGCTATAAGGCTTTTGTCAACAAAGGGACATCAGCCAAAGGAGTGTTCTCTGAGCCATACTCCTGTCCTGGTCAAAGCCCTTGGTGGGCAATTCTGACAACATTTTAAACACAGTGCTCTAAACTTGGTTGAAGGTTTTGCTGCCTTGATTCATTACATTCATTTTTCTAGGGTTATTAAATCCATGTTAGACTTCAGCTAACAAATTCAAATTTGATAGGCAGGGTTATACTGCTTACACCTGACCACTGCTTTGAAATCTACTGAAGGTAATAGCCTACCTTATACATAAGTCCTACTGAACATGAACAGTTCTGTAAAATTTGACATGTGAGATAAATAGAGGTAATTTAAACAACTTGTACTATGCTAGTTTTTATGCTGCAGAACATACTGAAGTCATAATTACATTATCTTTCTCATGAAGGTCAGTAGCAGAATTAGAATTCTAACTCTTTTTCCAGGGCTTTCTCTGCAGGCTCATTACCTGGTTTCAATATCATTTAAGGCAGTAAGAAAAAAAAAAGTAAAATGCTAAAAATATTCTGCATTAATAGCTGTTGCAAGCCTTAAGGCTTAGACAACTTGTATACAGCAATTTCTAGACCTTTGCTTTAAGTGCTACATCAGTGGGAAATATGCCCACTTTAACTTCAGTAACATAATATTATTATTACTACTACTGCTACTACTGCTTTGTTTAGGCAGAAAATATTGGCTGAACTGTTTCCCTTCCTTTGCCATATTTGTCCTTTATGGAACACTTAAAAATCATACCCAGGGATTTTGTGTGTTACATGCATGGAAAAGCACCATGATGTTTGTAGTGAAATTGTAGTACTAGGCTGTTTCTTGCTATCTTGAGCAGGATGCATTTATACAGAGAGATGCTGTTAAGTTGCAAGCCATGTTTTTGTCCTCCTCTATCAATGTATCTCAGTGACCCAGAAGTAAGGGCTCTTACTGGCCTGGCTAGATAAAAGTGGGTATTTTGTGCCTCTGTGCTGCTCCTTCTTCCCCTTAATCAGCAATTCTGGAAGCAAGCCACTAGAACCAGACACGCTGCCTCTGTGCTGCAACTCTGATGTGACTAATTACATCAAAACTTGGTTTTAAAGTGCTCAGCACTGCTCAGTGGAGGTAGCCCCTGTTCTTTCACGTTTTTCTGATTCTGCAGGGTGAGTTTCTATTACAGAGAGACTATAGGTGGAACTAGCCCCATGGCAAGCCTGTTCTTCCTCCATTTGGCTGCCACCCTTTCTAAAGCCATCGAGCTCTGGAAACAACATCCATGTGCACAAAGGCACCGCGGTGAATCCACCCTCATCTTGGCTTGCCATCCATTGCTGAAACAAAACCAATGGAAAAGCAGAGCAGCCTTTTTAGCTCTGGGTCAGGGTGATGAGCCAGAGGGATCTGTGTGGAGGCTAAATTAAGTGCTGCTGCACTGAAGAGCCACCAAGAAATCCCACCAAAAGCATAAGGAAGCACCAGGCTGACCAGCAAAACAAGTGAAGAGCTGTGTCCTGTGGAATAAGGGAGGTACCTGCTTGGCAAATCTGTTGGGAAAAGTACCAGGGTAGTCAAGCAACAACTCTGGAGGAAATACGGCATTTGTTGACTTTTTGGTAGCTTTTTCTCATAAAGCAAAACTTCTCTGTTGTGCAGAAATGGATGATGTAAATTTATCACCTTTCTGGCAAATGAAATCTTTCTATTTATCATCAGGTAGTAAGAATCAGGTTTGAGGGAAGGAATTTTTTATACTAACCACATCACTCCTTATTTCTTTTGTTGTGTACCTATACTTGGCACAGAGGGAACATAATGCAGTCTAATGCTTCTTCATTTGAACTCTGATGGGACAGAGTGTGGTAGTAGAACTCACAAACAATAAAAAAATTAACTGATGATGATTTTAAGAGAAAACTTAAGCTCTTAATTTCTCTGTATTTATGGCTTGCTTCTCTTTCAATAAGAGAAATGTTTCAATAATATGATGAACTGGGAAAGGAAGAAAGGAAGTAGAGGGCTAAATGGTGGTTGTTGTAAATTTGGTATTTAATTCCTACTTTTGAACTTCAGAAACTATTTTAAATCAACTTTAACAGATAAATGCAAGTAGTAATTGGCACTTTCAAACACACACACACAAAAAAAACCCAACAAGGAAAAACAAAATGAAAATTGATCTTGGGTTCCCAAATGCAGCCCCAGATTGAATTCTGGGTTTTATGGATTATAATACCTACCAAACGTGTAACTGCACTTAATTCTGACAGATCTCAAACTGGATGTTTCCTACAGTCCATACTACTGGGAAGACCAATATAAACATCCAAACTAAAATGCATCACGACTACTGTTTGTGAAATGCATGAACTATATGCAGGTAACCACAATTTTCCTCTCTTTACAGTATTTCAGGGTAGAGAAACTGTGAGTTATGTTACTTGACTCTATTATTTTAAATAAAATTATTTCAAAATCAGAGACAGAACAAAATTAATCTGAAAAAAATGTTTCAGATTTATGAAGACATTTGGTGACATTTAGCTAACTCAGCATCCTGAATTTCAGCCAGTTGAGGGTTGATTCTAACCCTGCATGTTAATGGATTGGGATATGGACATTGCCAGGGGAGTGGTTTTTAAAGCAGCTTTTCATACTCTTAAGGAGGTTTCCCATTCACACCTCAGTGTGAGTAATTCCATCTTCAATAGATTTAGTTGCTACATGTCATTTTCTCAACCCCAGAGCATCTGGGTGTTTTAAGATTTCAACATGTAACAGCCAAGAAACAAACTACATGTTAAAGCAGAGAAGCTGCAGCTTATGCTAATTATTTTACATGCTCAGATATGCAAATGACAGTGAAGTAGATGCTTCTCTTTTCTTCCTCTTTTTCTTGCTTCTCATCTTCCCTTCAAGTCTGTGTCAGGAGGGAACAGCTTTCCCCTGTACCTAACTATTGTTTTCATGCTGGTATCTTTTGAATAGTGATTCCAGCCAACAATGATTGCTTTTGTAAAAAGATAATTACAAATCTGATTTTTAAAAGACTTGAATAAAATCTTAGCATGAGAAATATTTCTCTCTGTATTCCCAGCAGGATCACAGCTTGCAGGGCTCAGATCTCCCTAGTCAGTGTCAAGCCTAACATAGCCTGCACTGTGTTAAACCAGTCTATTAAATGTAGCCTGTTCTAGTGGAAACAGCAAGCTCACACCTCTCATCCTCTTCTTTTTCAGGTGGTAAGGTGAAGGTGAGAGGAAGAGAAGGTGGAGATGGAACTGCCAAATCATGCCAAACAACTGCTACTGCAGCTGAACCAGCAACGAGCCAAAGGTTTCCTCTGTGATGTGATCATTGTGGTAGAAAATGCCCTATTTCGTGCCCATAAGAACATCCTGGCAGCCAGCAGCATGTATTTCAAATCCCTTGTCCTGCATGACAACCTGATAAACTTAGACACGGACATGGTGAACCCCACCGTGTTCCGGCAGATCTTGGACTTTATTTATACTGGCAAGCTCTTAACGACTGACCAGCCTGGTGAACAGAACTTTAATGCTCTCCTCACCGCAGCAAGCTACCTCCAACTGCACGACCTGGCAGCTCTCTGCAGAAAGAAGCTGAAGCGGAACGGCAAGTCCTTTGCTGGCAAGGCCGGTGGCCTTGGTGTTGGGAGATCTGCCAGGAGTCAGAGACTTTCCACTGCTTCAGTCATCCAAGCTCGCTATTCAGGGTCAAATGAGGGGTTGAAGGGCTCGCACTCAAAGGAGCTGTCAAAGGGAAAGCTCTCTGATGACGAGGTCTTCATCAGCAGCTCCAACCAAGAGAACTGTCACTCCTTAAGCAGGGGAACCAGCAAGAACGGCGGTGGGAGCAGCAGTGCGAATGGGAGCACCGGTGACCAGGAGCTAGGCCTTGACCTGTCCAAAAAAAGCCCCTCGCTCCCTGTCGCGGCCTCCCACGATGACACGCAGCACAGCGAAAGCCAGCATGGCTCTCCCCAATCTGCCTCAGCCCCTGCAGCCAACAGTGCCTCATCGTTCGACGAGTCTGGCGTCGGAGCCCCCCACAGCATGGCGGACAGCAGCGACCCCATGGAGATGGATCTGAGCGAGGAGTGCCACCACTCACTGACAGAGAGCAGCCAGCGCAAGGGCCTCCGGCACTCATCCCGCAAGAAGGAGTGGATCAAGAAAGACAACGCCTTTGACCGAAAGGAAGGGGGCAAAGACAGGGACGAGGGTGAGGGGCTGCCCAATGGTATCCTGCTGGGGCCCTTGTCCAAGTCTGTGGAGAGGAGTCTGGCCGGGGCCTACGGGGCAGACCTGCCCTACCCGTGTAAGGAGGAGGTGGAAAACGGTAAGGAGAACAGTGATGACAGTGGCCAGAGCGAAAGCGAGAGCGGTGGCCATACCAGTGCCAACTACGTGTACCGGCAGGAGGGGTTTGAGCCAGTGGCCTATGGTGACAACCTGTATGTCTGTATCCCCTGTGGCAAAGGCTTCCCGAGCTCTGAGCAGCTCAATGCCCACGTGGAAACGCACACTGAGGAAGACCTTTACATCAAGGAGGAAGGCACATACGGCAGCAAGGATGAAGCTGAGGATTTGTCCAACCCCAATCAGTCCTACACTGCGGAGTCCCGGCCCTTCAAGTGTTCAGTGTGTGAGAAGAGCTACAAGGATCCAGCCACGCTGCGGCAGCACGAGAAGACTCACTGGCTGACGCGGCCCTTCCCTTGCAACATCTGCGGCAAGATGTTCACACAGCGTGGCACCATGACACGGCACATGCGCAGCCACTTGGGGCTCAAGCCCTTTGCTTGCGAGGAATGTGGGATGCGCTTTACCCGGCAGTACCGACTAACAGAGCATATGCGTGTCCACTCAGGAGAAAAACCTTACGAATGTCAACTGTGTGGTGGGAAATTCACCCAGCAGCGCAATCTGATCAGCCACCTGCGAATGCATACCTCTCCCACATAAGCCAAAGACTCCAGAATGAGCTTCAAGCCCATCCGCAGTGATTTACCTTTCTGTAGACTTGCTGCTTAAAAAAAAAAAAGAAAAAATTAAAAAAAAAACGAAAAAGGGGGCAACTCCCCATACTCTGTTCAGTCATGAGAGGCCTAAACAAATGTAGCTTTAACATTTTAAAAAAAAGTTCCTTTTTTTTCCTTTTTTTAAAAAAAGAAAGGTCCACAGCCAAGCTGATGCATTTAGTCCCAGTCTCCCTTCAAATTTTGATGACCTGGCAAGAAATGCCTCTTCTTTTTGCACACATTGACTTCATTGCCATATTGTTTATCTGGAGCAGGTAGGGGGACCTTGGGGAACTTTCAGCCTCTGCTGGCTCCCCCCTCTCTGCCTCTTTCTGTGTTCCTGTCACCGTACTCACCTCTTCTCTTAAAACCAAACTCAGTAGAGGTATTTCTTGCCATTAAAAAGAAAACAAAGTACATTTTTTCAGTGGCCTAAGTAGCTGTGAAATAACAGCATTCTCAAGTGCAGAAGCTTTGTCTGTGGACCATCTCACAGGGTTGGCAGCCCCTCCAGAGACTGTGGGAAAGCCACAGCAGTGGTGGAGCCCACTCCTGTCCCCTGGGCTGGTGATGGTGTGGGGAGCAGCTCTCAGGGCTGCACCAGTCCCAGTACTTCAGTTAAACAAATGGCGAAGCCTCCCTTACCATCCCTCCCCATTTTGGTTTTGATCTTTGTCCTTGGCACACATAACCACGTGCCACCTTCTCCCATAAAACCCACAAACCTCTTTTGCCTTACCCATGACTGAACAGGGACTGGATGCCCTGGGAATTTCTTTCAGTGAGCAGGGGGTCGTCTTTACTTTTCTAGTAGTTTCGTATGAATATTCTTTGCTTAGAGGTACTTGTTTTATTAAAGGAAAAACCATTGTAACGTTTATGTGAATGTTTGAACTGGAAGGTCTGAGGTTAATTC
>VXAX01000141.1:0-25975 GCA_013399835.1 Leptocoma aspasia | reverse complement strand
TACTTTTTTATTATTTTTTTATTTTATTTTTTGTGTGTGTGTATGTTTTTAGCTTTCCTCCCTCACTAAAGAGCAAGTCTGTGTGGACAGACTTGTTACCTTTGCTACCTCTTGAATTCATGAGAACAATAAGATGGTTAGTGAAAGATTAGGCGCTTTTTTTTATTGTAAGTAATTAAATGTATAAAAGTAGAAGCTAAATTAAAGTTAAGGGATTTTTACCACCCCGTCCTTCCATCAAAAGTCAACTAGAGAAATGTTAAAGCAAAGCTTGGCCAAAGACAAAGCAAAAAATACACTGAGCTAGAGGCTGTGCTGGCTGCTTGCATTGGCTCAATTCGCAGTCTCTTGGCTGTCTGTAGTCACTTTTAGATAAAAGCAGAAAACTTCTCTGAGTTTTTTGGGCCCTTTCCAGCTTTGTTTGTTGAGTCTGGATACTATGGGAAGGGGAAAATGTCCCCCTCATCTTCCACTCCCCCAGCACATCTGGGTCAGTCAGTAAACACCTGGCAGGACAGAGGGTGAGGGCATAGCAGCCTATAATTTACTAGAATCCAGAGTGCAATAAGGTGGGGGAGAGGAGGAGAAAGCAAACCAAAGTGTTTCATATCCTCCCTTTTAGACAATTTAACACACGCACACAAAAAAAAAGAAAAAAAAAAGAAAAATGAAAAGAAAAAGAAACAAAATGTTCTTGCAACATCTGCCTAAGACATCACAGCCAACAGCTGCTATTGGTTTAGGAGAGAAGACAGAGAACTTTGCCCACCAATTCTTGGCCCCCTTGACTTTGTTGGCGTGACCTTGTGGAAAGCTATGGCTTATTTCAAGCCTCCTGTGACTGTGGTGGTAAAAATTCACAGCCAGTAGAATCATCCCTTCTGAAATGACTAAGGTTTACACTTGCATTTTTTCATTCGTTGGTTTTTGGTATTTTGTTATTTTTTTCCACTCAAACCAGTATAGTCTCTATGCGTAAGTTTTACCAAACCTCACGTTTTGTCTTTTTTTTAAAAAACAAAACAAAACAAACAATTTTTAAAAGTTTTGACCAAAAAAGAAAAAAAAAAGAAAAAAGTGAGCATGTTTGACTAAAACAAAGAAATATAAGCTTTTTTCTATTGGGGTTTTTTGCTTGGTTTTTTTGTTTTTGTTTTTTTGTTTGTTTTTTTAAGGTAGACTAGTCCATGAGAAGTTTTTGGGTCAATTGACTGAAGTGAGGAAACTGGAATCCAGGCTCCAAGCAATAGACAACCCAAAGGCGCTGAGCCTTGGCCTGGTGTCACGTTACAGGGAACACTCGCCCCTCTCCAGCCGCTCCCGTGCGCTTCTCCCAGTGCCATTGTCCGCTTGGTCCCGGACTCCTGCGAGCCCTGGAGCGCTGGAGGAGTGCATGGACTTTTGCTTTTGTCTAATTGTGCTGAGACGCGCTGTTTTCTTTTCGGGGGTTAAGTGGGCGTCTTTAGCACTTCCACATTTTTGAATACATATTGAATTATTTTCTCCTCGATTATTTGTAAACCCACCCTGAGAACGCCCCCAAAACAGTCTTTGGGGAGGACAGGGAAGGCCGTGCCATCTACCTTGCTCTCAGAGCGAATCGGAGCCCAGGGACAGCTGAGCAAGATGAGCTCCTCGGCACTTTCACCCCGCCTTTGCCTCTCCTCCAGCCGCCCAAGGCGGAGCTGACCCCGCTCCAGCTCCCCTTGCAGCCGCCCGGCCAAGGACCCGCTTCCAAAGCAGGGTTTAGCTCCCTTAGCCGTGCTGCGGGCTTTGGGTGCGGCTCTGCCCCTGCAGTGGCGCTGGGGACGGCAGGCTGGAGCTGCCAGAAGTCACCTTGGGACAGCGGCTCTCGCTGGGAGCCAGGGAGCTGAGCCCGGGAGGAGCCCAAGGCACGAGGCAGCACCGCCACGGAGCTCCTCAGCAGGCAAAGCCCTGCTTCCCCCTCTTAATTCCATTTTTACATGTGTGTGGGTGATGTGGCTTCTCCCCCTGCCCCAGGCCCCCTCTTCATTTGTTTCTTAAGCCTTGAGAATTACGTTGAACTTTCAGGACCCAATGCTATTTTTTTAAAACTATTTTTTGGAGCAACTTTTTTTTTTTTTTTTCTTTTTTTTTAATCCCCTCCCCAGCACTTAAACAGTACGACATAAAGTCTGTGTACAGCAAGAGTATTGTACAAAAGGAAATTATGTTCTTTTTTCAAATAGCTGTGTAAAGTTGTGTTCCATAGACTGAGTATAAACGATGTTTTCCAAATTGTGACAGTAATAATGAATACCTAATAATACTCAAAACTTCAGGGACTGTTTCAGGCCTGCTTGGGGCCTAAACACTCAACTGCATTTGTACGACATAGTATTGTATCAACATTTTTCTGTATTTTAATGAGAAAGCAAAACACTAGTTTCATATTTAAGATTTTAAGAGTTTTAGGGTGGGGGGGAGGGAGCTGCATTTTTGGTTTTTTTTAATTTTATTTTGATTTTTTTTAAATACACAAAGAGCCTCAAGAGGAATAAAACAATTTAAAAGGAAACAAAAAAAAAAAGAAAGAAAAAAAAAAGAAAAAAAAAAGAGGCCAGGCAGCTTAAGTATATGCTTTAGTCACTTAGTTCCAGAATGTTTTCGGAATAACAGGAAAAAAAAGATAAAATAGCAAAAGTTGTATAAAAGAATAAGAAGCTCATACCCAAATTCACAAAACTATTTTTTAAACCAAAGCACATTTGAATGAGTATGGAACCTCACTTGGCTCAGAAAAGTACTAATATATTTATCTCATTGTTTACATAAACTTTTACAGTTTCAGACCTCAACAGATCTAGGGGCCAGTCAAAATTAATCTTTGCTTTTTCCATTGGTTTGTCTCTGAAGGCTATGCAGTGTTCCCCAGCTTGGGACGGGGAATCTGTGTCCCAGCCTGCATTCCAGCACTGCTGCGGGAGGGTGGGGAGAGGGTGGGCAATTAGAAATATGGCATGTAAAATTTTTTTTTTTCTTCAATCCATGAGAGATGTTGCTGGGAGTGAGACCCAGGCACTATTGTAGAGGCATTCCAGCCTTCCTCTTCCTCAGAGGAGTCTGAGAGAACCAAGAGAGCAAAGGGAGATGCAAGAAGCTCTAGAGATAAGAAAGGATGTTAGAAGATGTTGGGAGCTGCTGTACCCAGCACATCTCCTTAACTTTAGCTATGGGGAGCTGGGCTGTTTTCCAGTCCTTTACTGCAAAACTTCCAAAAACAAATTCATGGCAAAAAAAAAAAAAAAAAAAAAAAACAAACAACCAAACCCCAAAGGCCCAGCTCTGTGCACTTGGGGGTGTTAGCGGGAGCCACAAAGATCACAGAAGACACCAAAGAGCTATTGACACGCAGCTTCTGTGAGGCTTTGCAGAGCACAGCCCGCTGCCGGCCCGCCCGGGGCACCGAGCGGCCTCTCCTGTGCGGGCTGGGCCGGGGCCGCGGCTGCCCCTTAATGGAACCGCTGGATTGATTCACTCCAGACCTTACAGTCCTGCACAAAGAGCCCAACCAAAACTCCTAAGGCTGCCTAGGTGGAAACCTAAGCCGATCTGCATGGTAGAACAGTTTAAAGATGACCAATGAGGATGGTTTGCTAAAATACCGCTGAAGCCAAAAATAAAAAGGTTTAAGAAAGCTCCCCATCATTAGTCTTGACCCTTTGTAGCTTTTACCTTCTACACCAAAGCCACCTCAAACATTTGAGGGGGGGCTGATGGAAAATGAAATATTAATTTTGCCTGGTCTTAATATCTAACAAAGATGGTGCAAACACTATTTGACAGTGTTGTTTTTGTATCAATATGTATGTGCAGTAATGAATGTATTTATTTCTCAGATTCTGTATGCACAGTTTTGCAATGTAATTCAGAAAGTTGCAAACACAAAGATGTGTCCGCAGGGTCTTCTCTACAGGATTTCAAAAAAATGAAAAAAATATATTAAAAATAAAAAGAAAAAAAAAAAAGAAAAAAGGAATCTCAGAGACTCAGCATAGCCATAAACCATAACCTGTGAAGACAATACAAAGACTGGACTTTTGTAGCTTTGCATAGAAGAGGAATTTATGTTTTGCTGTATTTAAATGTTTCAATTTACAGTGTCACTCTTTTAAGATTCCTGTTTTGGTTTTTGTTTTTGTTTTCCTCTCTCTCTTGTGTGTGGAAAGCATTGTTTTCAAGCAGTGCAGGTTCAAAGTCTGGGTTAGCAGTATTTTACCATGTTGCTTCAGTTCTGAAAAGCAGGAATATGGGTCTTGACCAGAGAAACATCCAGTGCACTTAGTGAAACAAAATGAAATCTGAGGTGACTGCTGGCAAAATCCAGAGAAGGTAGAAGTCACTTGAGGAATAGCTGTGTGCTTCTGATTGCAGCTTGTGATTGAGCCAAGTCTGATGTCCTGCCTGAAGGACAGGCTGTAGCTCCTTTTTAAAGTCTCCCTCACTGACTGTTTACTGTGGTAGCAATAAGAATCTCAAAGGTGGGGAGTTGAGGCCTGGGATGGGCAGAGGAAGCTCCGTGCCAAACCCCACAGCCTCTGTGCCATCTCCTGGTGGGCCTTGCAAACCATACTGAAGCATCAAGTTTGCCACAGCACAAGGGGGCTCGAGCCCCTGGGAAAAGCTGTGCTTTACAAAGCCTCTTGTTCCAGTATTGGTGGAGTCAGCACCTACTATAGCCTTACAAATTAACATGAAGAAAGGATGTTTGCTGGTTTCTGGATATTTGCCAAATTCTGAAACCTTTCCAATCAGCAGTACTGGAGTTAAGGGAAAAGCAAATAAAAAAACAAAGAGACAAAACCTCCCTACGTTTTAAGTGGGTTTAAGAGGCTCTAGGTAGCAAATATTGAGCTGTCCCCAGACAGCAGAAACGCTCATCATTGAGATGGCATGTTTGGATAAACATTTGTTTAAGCAAGAATTTAAAATCTAAATGAACCCCGAGATGTAATTCTGGAATAATTAAAGAGACTTTTGGAATTTTTTCCTTATTATTTGCTCAACATCAGTAAAGTCTCTCCATTTCCTGTAAAATCCTTTCTTTTTATAAGCTTATTCTTGCACTCCAGAACTGGCCATATTCTTGTAAAAGAAAATTTAGGGGTTGCTTTCAATAGCTGAAAGTAGCCTTTTGCAGTGTTTTAAGTCCCGAGGTACTTTATGGTCCTGATTTTAGTGCAGGAGACAAGCAGGCAAAAGGAAAAGCTGTTTCTCAGCCCCTTCCACTCCTCGTATTTTGCATTTTTTCAGAATAGGGTAAGAAATTTCACTTTTGATTATTTCCTGTTAGACTCACTAAATTTGCTGCTTTCCTTGCAAAAGGAAAAGATTTGGGAACCCTTGGGAGGCAGTTCCAGCTCTGCTGTAAGGATCCTAGCTGGTCCTTCAAGTCAGGAAGACTCCTTTGTTACAGCCCTGGTTCATGTTTCTGCCACATCAAAACTGCTGTTTATTCTGCTTTCTTTGTTTTAACTAACAACTCAAAGATCCTGAAACATAAGTTTAGAGAGAGAAATGCATTTTTGTTCCATTGTCTTCTATTGCCACCATCTTCTTTCCTTCCTTCCTTAATTTTCCTAAGCATTTTGAAGGCCAGTGTTGAACATAGGGATCAGGGGATCAGTTTTTGGAACAGAGCAGCCCCTGTGGCATGTGGTGGGGCAGGTCTGAGCCACCACACTTGATGTGGCATTTGTTGGCAGTTAGGGACCCACTTGATAGTGCTGCTTTCCCTTGGGAGTGGGACTGGTTCAAACTTCCTCTGTCACAAGTCACCAATCGAAGCATTCCCAGTACAGCTGTTCCTCTGACCTTCCATGGGACTTTTGACTGGCTGGGGATAACTTTTCTATGAGGAGAGGATCTTGTTCTGACTGGCTGGATTTTTTTCCCCATTTTATTTTAATCTTTTAGATACAACTGAAAAAGGGTTGTTGCATCACCCCTTTTGGTTTTTGTTTGTTTGGGTTTTTTCATTTTAAGCCTTAACTATCAGTCAGTCTGGAAGCCCTGGATGTTTCCTGGGGAGGGGGAAAGGAGGGGAGGTCAAGGGAAAGGCCAACATTCCTGCTGCAACGTTCTGTTCATTTCCTTCAAGAGCTTGAATTCAGGTCAGAGTCACAATAGTTGTGGCTTCAACTCAAGTGTCATATAAAAAGATACAGAAATTATAATATGATCTCAGCATTCAGAAATTTGCAGTCTTAATGTACAGTGATGAGAAACTGTTATTTTATGATCTTTTCATTAAAAGCTTGATTGAAAAATTACATCTCTTGCTCTAGAGTTCACCTTGTTCCTATAGCTGACTCTCTCCATGTTTTCTCTTCATTTATTCTTGCCCAGGGATCTGAACCAGCTACTTCACAAAGAGACCCCCCCGACATACACAGCCTAAAAAAGGCACTCAACCTCACATTTTATGCACCTCTGCACTTGGGTCATAAGCCAAAATCTGACACTTGTTAGAATATAAGAAAGGATGAATTGTGTGGGCCAGGCAGGCACACAGAAACCGTGCAGGCAATGGATAATGGACCAACCATAATTTCACTTTTTTGTTGTGACCCTGAGCAAAATGAGGCTGATTTTGAAAAGTTACCCCTGTTTTGCCCTAACCACAGTCTGAAAGTAGCGTTTGCCAGAGACAGTAGATGGTAGGTGGACCTGCCAATCCATAAATCCCTCCAGACTATTTGGGCTCCAAGTGTAACTATGAGGAGCAGCGAAGAAGCTGAAGCAGAAAAGTTTCCTACAAGAAATTATAGTTCTCCACCCACCCATGGTGCAAGTAAAAGGGGTAAATGCTTCCAGGGAAGATGAATGCAATTGATGACAAAAGCACGCACTGCAGATTACAACCCCTCCAATGTTACAATTCAGTAATTTTTCCTTGGGCAGGTTAAATGTGACCCTAGCAAAATTAATTCACATTTCCTGAGTCTGGGTTCTAAATGGTATTTTTTCTGGTTCTCAGGCCAATTTTTTGGATCTAAGAATTCTTTAATAAAATACCTATTTAATTGAAACAAATAACACATCTTCACTACACTATAAGAGCCAAGCCTAATATTTTGCAGCACTTCCTTTGTAACACTGCTCATCACCTCAGTTGTGCCATTTCTCCCAGAGCCTGGTAGAATGCTGTAATATGCAGCAGAGTAACCCTGGTGTTGAATTCATATAGTTAATTTTTTTCTTTAAACACAATGCTGACTATATTTTAAAGTGACTGACTGAAGGAGCTTCAAGTTTAGTCAGTTTTCTGACAGGTTGCAAAGTCAGCAGCACTGGCAAGAAAATAATTTTTATTTGTCCTTGGAGATGTGTTTTACCCAGCAAGGTTAAAGAGAAGGACAAAAATGAACAGAAAAACAGATGAAGAGCTACAGAAAACCAGAGGCTGTTTTTCAACATCTCGGATGTGGTAATGAGCCTGTACTCGTTTCCCAGCTACCAGTGACTTTTTCTGGTTTTTCCCTTTTATTTCTAATTTCTTCTGGAAGTTTTTGCTTCCTGGCACCCATTTCTCTGTGGCATAAGTGGTTTCTAGCATAGTTAAAAGATTGCATGTTCTGTTTTACTTTCTTTGCCGTGGTCAGCTCCTTTTCATCTCATAAGATCCTGTAACGACTATACAAAACTCTTCATACAGTGACTCCCAACTGAAATGCAGCTGCCTCTGCAGTGGAACACTGAAATATGTACAACTGAAGTGCAGAGTACAGGATGTAAAGGATACCAGATATGTCTGGAATGCCTGGGAATTTGTACTTTCTTCCCTCTGCTTTCATTACCCCCATTTATTGGTAGGATTTGTTTTCTCCCAAACCCACACTCACTTGCTTCCTCCCCACTACCCTTCTCCCTCTTGAAGAGCAGACATTGGGTCTAACCTTTGAATGATAGGTTTGGTTTTTGCTTTCTTGCAGGAAATATTTCATCAAAATTGGAACTTTTCCATGGGAACAAAATTTTTTTTAATGAAATTTTGTTTCAGCCACTGTTGAGGTCCTATTTGGACTCTGCTGAGTAGATACAGATGGAGAATGTTTGTTTCATAAGAATCATCATGACTGATACCACATTAAGAAGTTTAAAAGGACAATTTTTTAATAAAAAATAATTTCAGGTCAGTGAAGGCCAAAAGACTAGCATCTTACTTTGCAAATTATTTCTAAAATATGCCTTCATCCTGTTTTGTATTGAAGATAAACTGCAGCACTAGAGATTTCATCTGCAAGTTATGCTACATTTTCAAAAGGCCTAAGACTGCTGAAGCAGTTAGTAACTTAATTTTGTGTGTCTATCTGAGTTTTGTTTGTCTGGATGTCCTAAAAAGTTGTCCAGGTTTCAGCAAATTGATTTTGTGTGCACTTGTGCAAAGCCTGCTGTGTACCAAGTTTAATGTGACCTGGCTTAAACCAGTAATAGCTAAAGCAGGTGCATGTGCCATAGCAAAATGCATTGTTCTTTGTCTTGTTCTTTTCTTGTGCTGTGGGAGGCAGCTCCTGCAGCCCCCTGTAAGCTGCACCTGAAGAATCAAACCGGATTTCCCACAGGAGAGGTTGGCTGCTCTCAGGAGAGCCTTAAGTCTCTCACCTCTTCCACAGGGTGTGTTTATTGTGTTCATCTCCCAACTCAGAACTATAAATACTCTGCACTTTGCTATTTGGACCAAAATGTCTTCCCTCTGCATCTCCTCTGGGCACTGCTCTTGCCTAAATTCTGCAGTTTCCTCCCTGCTACAAGTCACCATATCACATCTTCCTTCCTTCCCTTCATAGCCCTGTAACAGTGATCAATTTTGGGTTTGCTTTTTTGTCCTGCAGTTGTGCTGTCTTAGTGATGAACACTGTTGGAAGCTGCTGCAGAGCAAGGTTTGGATCCATATGTTTCAGCTCAGTAGCTGAGCCAGTTGTAAGAAAGCACGATCTCCCTGCAGTTACAGCACACCCATAGCTCCAACACTGCAGAGTAAAGAACATCCATCATACTGCCTTCTGCTGTTCCAGGTGCTAAGAAGAGAGGCCAATGTAGCTGGCATGTATCAGGAGGTGATTCATGGTCCTGCCTACTTCCTTTGCATCTGCCTTCTCACCATTTTGCCCCTTTCTTTTTGGAAAGAGGAGATGTTGAGGAGAGATGTTGCGGGGCTCTCTCAGCAGAAGAGGGTATTTTTTTGATAATTTGGCTCTGAAGCAAGGGCCTAATTCTTCCTCTCTGTTCTTGCCCATTCTCTCCTTCTTGTACACGATAATTAGATTTTAAAAAACCAGACAGAACCCCGCACCCCTTGTCTCTGGATCCAGACTCAGCTG
This sequence comes from Leptocoma aspasia, assembly GCA_013399835.1. Taxonomy (NCBI): domain Eukaryota; kingdom Metazoa; phylum Chordata; class Aves; order Passeriformes; family Nectariniidae; genus Leptocoma; species Leptocoma aspasia. Next base: position 16,631 of record VXAX01000141.1, on the reverse strand, counting down.
GTTCTTTTACTTTTCATTAGAGATTCTGAATTTGATAAAAATCAAGAACTCTTCCAGAAGCCATGCTTGAAGCAAGCAGCATTTTAGGCTAGTAAAATCAAGACACAGCTTTCCCTTGATTTCAGAGGACAGCAGTGGCACAGCGGATTCTAGCTCTAAGATCTTTTGGTCAGTCTCCCTTCACAGTCCCCAGTCAGGCACTGGGGATTCAGATGCAGGAACCTGGCCAGATGACATAACCACATCCCCTGGCTCTGGCTGCATGGGGAGCACTTTATGAGCACTAGGCAGAACTGGGCTTCACACCTGGGTAGATGCTGCTTCTCTGTAGCCCTACAGAACTCTGTGCCTTTGCAGTAACAGGCCTGGCATTCAAACGCCATCTGGGACTGGCCAGACAGATCTGACTGCAGGACAGTGATGAGGGCAGCATCACCAGATGTCAGTTCTCAGCCTCCCAAGCATCTGTTAAACGTGCAGAACTAAGCTCTGGGTTTCTAGCCTTGTCACCAGAGGCTCTCACTACCCCCATCACCGGTCAGCAGCCTCCTGCCAAGTCCAGCTGGTCCCCTTGCCACAATAGCAGCCAAAGGCCAGCCAGAGAAGATTGCACAACCAGGCCTTGATCTGTATTTTCCACTGCTCAGCCAGAAAACCCCTCCTTTTTTCCAGCACAGCTGTTTTCCATCTCTGCTCAGGAAACATGCCCTGTTTTTGATTCCTGGTCTTGCTTTATGAAGCAATCATGGGCAGGCTGTCTGGGTGGAATGGGTCACGAAGTGGTGGATAACTCTGGATCCTGAACGCCAACACAGAACAAAGGGGAGCTTTGCCAAGGCTCAGGTGAGCCTGGGGTCAGCACACAGACAGGCTACTGACGTAAGCACGAACGCAAGGTTTTCTTTCTTTGGGCTGTGGTGTTTGAAATCCCCCCTCCCTTTTCCTCTCCTGCCTGCTTGCCACAGCTTTTTCCTAGTTAGACCCGTGTTTCAGTAACATGTATGGGTGATGGTGCCACTGTTTAGCTACATCTTACTCACACTAAACTCCTAGGCCTCAGTGGCTGTTGTTCGTAAGCTGCCAGCCTTGTACAGCTCGGTTAATAAGCTGCCAGTTTGTCCCCTTCTAGGCATTTTGGGTGACAGTATCAGAACACGCAGCTGCAGCTTGGTAATGGCAGCCCCACTGTTAAAGACACTTTAGCCCATGGCACACACAGAGGGTGGTGGGGTGGCAGACAGTGGCTGGAAACCCAGGATGGAGTGCAGACCCGGATGTGGTCCACTCAGGAACACCAGCAGCCAGAAACACCCTGGCATTGCACTTCTTGGCTCTCTCCCCAAAACACTGGAAATTAGCCAGCTCCCTGGCCATATCGACCTGGAAATTAGCTAGCTTCCTCAAGGGTTAAGGCATTAATGTTAACACCATCTATATTAACTAAAAATAATACGTGTGCAAAAACATCTGAGTTACAGCTGTTACAGGAGTCCTACCTTGCCTTTTGAGTCCTTCACATGTGAAGTGTGGTCCTGTACAGCAAAAGCCTATAAACCACCTTTTATGCTGGAAGGGGTAGAAGGAGAAGTTACAATGGACTTACTTGGAGCTCACACAAAGGTGCTTCAGAACAGGCTTTGTGATCATGAAGGGCAGAACGGCAGAACAAATGATGGAGGAGGCTGATCACTTTTTCTTTTTTTTAATTTATTTTTTCTGTGTAGGGTTGAGCTGGGTACTGTCTGTGCCTCCAGGTAGAGGAAACACAAAGAGAAGGGAAGCAGCATTCTGCCTCCATTTCTATTATAAATTTACATTGATCAGTTCCTGGCCACTCTAACTGGTTTAAGAGTATCCACACAAAGGACTTAGTGCCATAAGAGGAAGGATTCAAAAATCATGGAATTGAATCTTTGCTGCCATCACACAAGCCACAGCCTGCAGGAGCAGCAGCAGCTGATGTGGGCAGCAACTCAGGATCTTTCACTATAGCTACTTCTTTGCTTTTCAGTGGGAATCTTTGTCCCAGGACTGGGGGTGCAGTGGAAACTGGAGGAGGGGAAGGAAAGTAAGCAAGCTTAAAGACCTCTAACAGTGCATTGCAGACCTACCTCTGGCTCTTCCAGTCTCAGGACTCACACCAGACCATGCAGTAGCAGTTTAGGATGTGTACAAACACTGGCAGGAGAGAGAGATGCCAGCCCTTGGTGTCAGCTCTGCCCTAGCCTGGCTGCACGGCCTTGCTCGCAGTGGGGAGGGGTGTATCTGCCAGAGCTTGTCACAAACTCACAGTGCACTCTCCCCCTCCTGACAAGGGGTGTGAGGTTCCTCCTGTCCTTTGTTGTATATGTGCACACAAAATACAGTCTGTGAGTGTCTTGTCCTGCCTCCTCCCTTTGAAAGCAAAGGTCAGAGGGATCCCCATTATTTTAAAGAGCATTTAGCTTATACTTCTGAGCTCCTTACAAGATGGGTAACTTTCAAACCTCCTGACCACTGTGAATGCTTTCTACAGAGGCAAACTGACTTCCCTTGACTCAGCTGGAGTGCCCACCTGCTCTCATTGCACTTCTGCCCTGCACAGTACAGTTCCACCAGCTGGCATGCTACAGAAGACCTCTGAGTACAAAGCCCAGACCGGTTCCTGGTCCATGGCAAAACGGTAATACAAGTAAAACAACAATTTCCAGATAAAAAGGTAGCCCAATAGTAGCTTATGCAGTCTGTGGGTCACATCATCCCAGCAGCATGGCCCTTTCACACCCCTAGGAACCAGTGAAGCAACATTCTTGAGCAACAAAGGAAAGTATGACACAGTGGCACATACAATGAACTTGTTAAACTTCTTCCACTGCCATATTCTTTCTGCTGGGCTCTGATTTAACCTTATCTCCAATACCAGTACCTTGTCTTTACCTTCATCCCCATTCATTTTTACAGTGTCATTTTCTTTTGCATGAAGCATAATTAAAAAAGCTTAGGGAAAAGAAAGACTTGCTTTGTTTTGATGCCAAAGCTAAATGTTTTTCTTTTTTTTCCTTTCAGTTTTTCTAGTCTAAACAAGAGATGACATACCTTTTGAAAAGCAGCTTTCCTGAGGTGGCTTGTGCCCTGAAAACATATACAACTGGAAGTTCCAGTGCTCCAGAACAGCTGTAAGTGTTTTTACTGCCCTTGGGTAGCTAGAAGAAGGGCTGGATTCCATGCTCTGTGGCTTCAGTCTTCCCTAGAAATGGCAATACATGAAAGCATCAGCATCTTGAACAGCCTCCCTCGACATCTCAGTGAGTTTACTCTACTGAGATATTCAGAAAGGCGATGCTTTGACAACCTGATCTCAAATCATGCAGTATAGCAGTAAGAGTTCTCTTAATACTGCAAGAAGTACAAAGCAAAGCTCAGAGTTTCTCCAAGCCTTCTGAACAAACAGACCTATTTCTGTAAGTTTCTGTAGTGGCTGGTTTTCCCTGCCTCATTAAGCCTGGAGAAAGGACAGAATTAAAGTGCATTTCTTTTATATGAAGCAAAACAAGGCACTATCAGCTGCTGGAGAGCACTAAGTTCTTCAGACAGCCTTGAGGTGCTTGAAGGGAGGATGTGTGAACACATGCAAAAATATTTGCAAACAAACTATGAAGCCTGTTAAAAAAACAGAGAGGTTTAAGTTGTGCTGCCCTTCAAAGAAGGCCTCTTCTGAGCAAAATTAAGTAGCATCCCATCTAAACCATGACTGCTTGTGTCACTTTAAGCTGATGGAATCAAACACAGGAATGAAACCATGCAGTGGGAGGGAGCCTTTGATCATTCATTTAGCCAATTGTTCTTTGGTACCTGTTACAGCCAAAGCACTCCACCAGGCAGACAAGGGGATGGCTGTTTTAGAAGTCTGCATAGCAATAAGGAGAGTTAGCAAAGCTATGTCAGGTAGCTCTAGTTCTTATCCAACTGAGTTCTGAAAATCTGCAGAGATGGAGCTTTCATACACTTGCTGGCCTTCCGGTTCCACTGTTTAACCCCCTCCACTGTGAAGTCCTTTTCTGTAGGTTGAGGAGTTTGTCTAGAATGCCATCATTACACTTTTCTAACATGATGTGTGGAAGCTCCAGACCATCAGGAAAATCTCCCAGTCACAGCACTACAAAGGGAGTCTGCAATGCAATTATGCATGGGCATACAGGCTGGAGGGGCCCAGGGCTCTGGGGATGACAAAAGGGAATTGGCTGGGCCTTGTCTTTGTCTCTCAAGGCCTGTGCCCAGTGTGCTGCCAACCATGTTTGCCATGCACATTAGATAATGGTCTGAAAAAGCCTTCCCTCTAGAGGTATCCTGGTCTCTGCTGCTATGCAGCTAGCCACCTCTTCCTTAGCTCTGTCAGCCTGGGACTGTGAACAAGCCCCATGTAAGAGCTGCAAGGAGCAGTCATCCTCTTGTTCAGGTCTCCAGCTTGTTGTGGAGTGGCTTTGTGCAATGCTGAAGGCAAAAGCAGGGCACGGATGCCGAGCAGCAGGCGTGGTATGGCACAGAGTGAGATAGGGCATGAGGACGGTCATAATGCTGAAAGCAAGGGCTGCCCCTCTTTGCCTCTTGGGCAAACTGAATCTTAATGACTTCATGTGCTTTTACAATTTCAGGTACAGGGAAATCATATTTAGAAAGTGGCAATAGGAAGAATTCAGCTAATGCCATTGTATCTGCATCCACTCTGCCTTAAAAAGTACAGGGGGCCTTTGCTTTCCTCTGACAAAAGGGTGAGGGACTGGACTTGTATTAAGTTTATTCTCCTGGCTTTGAAAGGCTTAGTTATAGTAGGGCTGAGAGCCAAATGCAACTCTGTCTTGAGCTGCTCCTTCTCCTCCCCCACTAAAGAATGATCCTTAAGCTCTGGACCCTCATCTCCACCCAAAATGACTGCCCTGATTTATTTTATGCTTTTTTGTTGTTTCCTTTTAAATCACTCCTAAGCTAAGCTTTTGTTTGCCAAGTTTTCAGCCTGGAGCAAATTTTTGCAGTCGAATTATAACCTCCTCTGCTTCCACTTGAAAAAGAGGTGTTTTTCTGGATATGCTGCTGTCCCACCCATTACTCACCTTGCTGCTGGGAGGCAGAGGAGATGGCAATCTTTTTAAATACCAGCATCTGAAAGTTCAGTGTCACAGGCATGGGCACACATCTGGTTAAAGCCATTTCCTTCATATCTTGGCTCCAAATCCTTGGCTGAGACATCTCATGGCAGTAGATGTGTCCAGGGAGCTGAGAGGGAGGGAACAAAGGACACAGAGTGGTTAGGTTTCTCAGAAAGGGAATGGCTGTGGGCTGGAATATAAAGAAATGCCAGGAGCAGAGAGTCTACTCTCTCAGCACGTTACAGGGTTTGGCTCTCCAGGGCAGTGTGAGGCTCACCCACACTTGAGAAGGCGCCTCTAAAGCACAGGCTGCAGAAAGCAGGAGACTGCTGAGGCCAGTGCCTTCCTCTGAAGGAGCAAGTGAGAGATGGGTTGAAAAGGTGCTATGACCTGGAGGCTGAGGGAGACTTGGAGACTTCTTTTCCTCAGGGATTTTGGTTTCACAACTTAGAACTCAGCGAAAGCCTAAAAATCCCTACTCAGCTGCTAGTGAATTCCCAAAGCTGATCTTGAAGCCAGAAAGGTTCTGGAGAAGATGTTCTAAAGCAAGAAACTTCATCTCCCCAACTGCCTGCTTTACCAGTGGGATCTATTCCCTCTTACTAATCCAGAGCATGCCTAAAAATGCTATCTGTGGTCTGGGACAGGGTGTGGGAGGGTGCAAGTAGGAAGGGAATAAGGCACATTTGGTGGGGAATTCCCTATGGATGTGGCAGATCATCACTGGATTACAAAGGCTTCTTGTACAGGAATTGATGCCCAAATTATTCTGCATTATGGCCTTTTTATTATTTTTATCAGCTTATTTCCCCTCCTTCCACAAGATCAGTTAGCAAGCAGTGGTTGCTTCTCTCACTCCAGGGAGATTGCTTGCCTTTCCACCACACCACCTCTCCTAAGGAATTGCTCCATGTTAGGAGCCACTGTAGAATGCAATGACATTTTTACATGTGTTGATGTTGGCAGCAAGTTATATGATTGCAGGGCCCAGGTCTTCTAGACAGGCTATTGACAAAGGAGGAGAACGACCACGAATAGAATAACAACAAAAAGACCAATTTTGGTGTTGAGCTTCCTTGCAAAGGGCAGGGGCGGACCCAGGACTAACTCTGAACTTGGTGACATCATCAGATGTGAAAAGCCACAAAAGATGGTGCATCTTACCTTCTGAGACAGTCCAAGGGTAAGAAAACCACAAGGTAAAAGGAACTTCTCTTGCATTTTAAGAGTTAGGAACTAGAGTGGGAGACATTAAAAGAGGAACCTCTTTCTGCAGGCAAGCTCTCTGCTGCATATGAACTCCCACTGTTTAGGGACTCACAGAAGCTGAGGACAGAGAGACTTTCTGGTCTGTCCATCTGCTTGCCCCAAGGCAGGTCAGCTCAGTGACTGAAATTTTTATACTGTGTTTTAAATATTTCCTTCATAGACCCCACAGCTATCTTTGCACTTCATTCCTGGGCTTCATTAGATTTACTGTTATAAAGGGGGTTTTTTTCTGAAAACCTTGCTGTAGTTAAAAACCTCGGAATTTTGTCCTATATGCCCTGGACACGGAGAACAAATTATGCCCATTCTCCTTGTATTATCTGTATTGTCTCTCCAGCCCTTTACTACTCCACGATGTTATCACATTTCTCCTTCATTGTTCTTGTTTAAGAGCCTCGGGCTCTCTGAGTTCTCCCCTTCTAAACCCCCTAGATGCTCTTCCCATACCTTCAGGCAAATGCCAAGCTTGCTATGTGAGAGAGAGAATGGCACAGCCCCATACTTTGGGGAAGGGGCTGAAGTGTAGCTACATGCAAAATTGTCTGAAATAACTGAGGCAGCTTAAAAATTTATTCACTCCAGAGACTTTGCTGCAGTACTACAGTTCATCTTTCCCCAGATGAGATTATCAATTAATCTGCAGGCTATGTTTCACATGGCCTGGAAAAAAACCCAAAATATGGAAAGGTGCTTTCAACTAGATCATAGTTGAATTATCTAGGAAATTTATAAATTTCCTAGATCACAATCTCAGATTTCCAGGGATCTGTGAGAACTTCCAAAGCTAGTTTCACCTCCCAAGTCAGCTTATCCCAACTACCCTCTGACATGTATTTTGCAAGTGTGCTTACAGGATCACAGAATTGCTGAGACTGGAGGCAGCTCTGGAGATCATCTAGTCCACCCCCCTTGCTCACAACAGGCTCAACTACAGTGTGTTGAGAACAGTCTAGTTGGATTTTGGATTATCTTTGAGTATGGAGACTCCACAGCCTCTCTGGCAACCAGTTCCTATGTTCAAACACCCTTACAGTAGAAATCACTAAGACTCTGTCCTCTTTATTCCTCCCATCAACTATTTATACACATCATCTAATCATATCCAACTCCGAAAACCTTTTTGTCTTTTATCTCCTCCCCATGTCTTTTTCCCATTAATGCCTGCTCTTGTCAGCAAAGCAGATTCCAGTTATAGAGAGCTGCCAGGGAAACACACAGCAAACAACCACTCAGGTGTGTCCAAGTATTTGCTCCTGTTCTGATCATATCTACGCGACCAAACCTTGTTGTACTTCCCAGTAATGAAGAAGCAAAGATGCAGGCAGCAGAGCTATCAAAAGCAGCATCAGAAAAGAGGAATGAAGAATTGCTCTACTCATTTTCTCTATCACAATCTTGATATCCATTTTAAAAGACACCCCCTCCCCCCACCAATTCTAGAAGCCTGCAGGATGGTAAATACTTAAAAGCCCATGTGTAAGGAATCTTGTGATGCCTGTCTGAATCTGCAGGCAGTTTGAGAAGTGTGACTAGCTAACATCCCAACAGAAGATAACTAAGAACCACAGTTCTGGAAAGGGTGGGAAAGGGTAAGAGGGCAGCAGCCCAGTATCTTTCCCAAAATACTGTATTTCTTTCCCAGCCTCGAAACTACTATCCCAGCTTTTCCAAGGAGGGAGTATGGTAGGGACAAGATGGAAAAAAAAACCTCTGCTCTTCCCTCCACTCTCAATTGTGTGCCAAGAGCCCAAAAATTAAGCTAATTTGACCTTGCCAGACTTTCCAAGAGAACAATTACGTGGGTCTCTTAAATTATGCCTTTGCATTTAAAGGCTGCAGCCCTTCAAAGATGTAGGCACTTGCCTGGCTTACACTGCTCACATCAACATGATACGAATGAGCTACAGGCAAAGCAGGGCTGGGATATGCATCCTTTGCAAGGGTTCTTGAGGAGCAGAAGATAATCACAAACCTCTCCCTCCCCACAAGGAGAGAAACTTTACAAACCATGGACACTCTGGACTTTCCCCTCATCTAAAGCCTCATTTTTCCCTGGAATATTTCTCTTTCCTATATTTCCTCTCAGTAATAATCTAATCAAGTAGAATTCTTCTGGTATTAATCAGATGAGCAGGGGAGCACTTTGTGGTTAATATTATCAATTGAGGATGTCAGGAAAGCTTTGACAGGATTACCCTTGGAATTTGCCATTTATTAACTAGGCCATTAGCTAAAATGGCATGGCTGGGGTGGGGCTGGTTTTGCTTTGCACAAGGGAGATGTCCTGGCTGAGGGTGGGGAAGCTGAGGGTGGTGGAGTTCTGTCTCCATCTGATTCAGAGATCTCAAACAGCTGCCCTGGCAGCCCTGAGATATCTTTCTCCATCTGTGCACCTTTCTTTGATTTCATAATCTCTTCCCATTATTGGGAAACCAACCACAAATCAAGCTGGAGACTGAGCTAGGAGAGCTTGCACCACCACGTGTAGGCTTGTGGTCCTGACCAGGGAGGACAGGAATGAAACCCCGCTGTTACAGGCTGTTCTGCTATGGGAGGCCAGAGAGAAATGCCCCAAGCCTCTAGCCCAGGGCACCAGGAAGGAAAAGCTAGATTTAGAAATAGAGGCATATTAGACTTGCAGAAACAGCTGGGATACAAAGTAGGCACATGCAAAAAGTTCAGGCAAGTGAGGAAAACAAACCAAAGAATTTGTTAAAAAATTTGTTTTCTCTCCTTGAAATTTAGCACTGCTCTTTGCCCAAAACAAATGGATACCCATAGTCAGGTAATGGAAGAATACAGGCAAACACTAAAGAGGAAGGAATTTTAAAAATATAGCTGCAACATTCTTTCTCTCCAAGCAGGCTTCTATCCCAGATTCCAGAGGTTCTAGGCATCATTTGCTGTATGCTCCAGGCAACTTTACATGGGCTGTTGCTGGAGGGAACTTTCACAAACTTCAGTCTCAAAGATCACTGCAACAGAACAGAGACAGAGGCACCCAGCACTAGAAGTCACTGGGCCATGATGCAAAGGGCCAAAGAGTGAAGAAAACTCCCCTAATATATCATAGGGGATATTGACTTTATTCATTCCTCATTCAGGCAGGAGCAGGGAAATAAAATAAGACCTCTGTTCAGGGCCCTTTTTCTTGGTAGTACAAGACAAGCAGGGACTCACTCTGACTGCTATCCCACCTGATGGCAGAAAAGGGGTCTCTAATCCTCAGGGGCAATTGGAACACAAAGCTCCAGAGGAGAGATTCTGGGAAGGGGACAACAGGAGTTTCTCTGGACAGACATGAGTCAGCACCTGAGAAGCATGAGTGGAGCCCAGACAGGGGCCAGGTTTGAAAGCTGCCTCTAAATAGCATCTCCTGCTACCCTTTCTAGAGACAAAACCTGTGGCTGGATGGGAGCAGCCCAGTGGTGTGGCCCAGCAGGGCAATTTCTAGATTCTCATAAACCCCAGAATCACAAAGGCATCGATTCAGAGCTTGCAGCAGCTCTGGGAGTTTGTGCACTGTAGTACCTGTCACTGCACCAGACACCCCACAGCATTTGTTTGTCACAACTCAGTGGAGTAACTGGACTCAGCAAGGAGCAGAACTGGACTCCCACAGAGCATTTACACATTATTCTTTTGGACAGAGCTTTGAATACAGAAAGGCGAAAACCAGCATTTGTTTCTAAATTCTGTCCTTCCTGGTCAGCTAAAGAAAGTATTAGCACTAGAATCCAAATTGCTGCAGGAACAAAAGCACATCCAACCCATGCAGTCACCTCTGCTTTGATAAACACAGAGAACATATTTATGTAAATTCATCCACTCTCCCTTGAAATATGGCAATTATGCATAGAAAGGCCTGAAAAAGGAGGGTCTTGAAATCTCAGTACAATTGGTAATTTATAAATTTCCTAGATCACAAACCAAGATCTTGAGTTAGCCCTTTACCATTCATTCAGCACAAATAGAATTAACTGAAAATTCAACAGCTACTCCATAACTTCTCACATTGCCTATGGAAAAATCTATCAACTTATGTCTAAAAGTGCAGGTGTAAAATTCCTACTTCTCAATTTGTTCCAGCAACTGCTCTGATGAGGGAACATCCCAGAAAAAGTATTTCTTCACTAGGTACTTTGCAAAAGTATGGCTCTGAACCCAAATTCCCTATTACCAACATAATCTTCTTCACCTTACGCAGGTCACTTAATCTTCATTTAGAAAGAAGGTTATGGGTTCTCCTTGAGGCAGTTTGCTCCAAAAAGGTCCACCCAAAAGATAAATAAAAAGCCAAAAAGATGTCAACAAAAAATAGAGACTGAACCTAGCGAAACTGCTGCTGATATTCAGGAGCAGAAACCACATGCCTCTTGCCTGAACAATTTCCAAACCATAAATGATGTTTAATGTGGAAAAAGTCATAAATGTACAAAAGTTACTTCTAAAACCAAAAACACAGAATTTCTTACTTATGGCTTTGATGAATGAAGTGTTTTGTATTCTGGCGTCATGCTTGGCACTCTAAAGAACTTTTCTGCTAGCTGGAAATTAATGGCACTGCATGTTGGCATGTCCACTGGCCTTGCAGCAGACTGGAGAGTGCCCTTCAGGATCCTAACACAGGCTGTCTCTGTTGACTGCTCAGCAAGGTGGAACATGTTCTCCTTGCACCAGTTGTATATCACAAAAAAGGGTTAAATAATACTAAAAAGACTTTAAATGGTGCTGTGCATTATGTTCTTCTGTGCTGTCGCTCCTACCTGTCTTTCAGCTACTGTCCAATGCAGGAAGAAACAATGTGTGAATAAATCATGCGCGGCTCACACAAAGCAAAGCAGATTAAGGCATTTCAAAGGACACAGGAATTAAGGAAACAGTGCTTTAGTCTCCTGTCTGGTACTGTTGATTTGCAGACATTTCCAAGTGTGTTCCAAAACTATATTTAAAATTAAGCTTTTAAAGTAAACAGTTTCCACCGGGTGCCAAGATTACTTTAACGCCAGAACAGAAAGCTCTGTCTGACACATGCATAATTTTCCAAGCCGGAAATATAACAAAGCATTTAATACAACAGACATCATTTGATAGTCTCAACTTAGACTCCCACTTGGCAGTGGCAGTAACCAGTCTTCCATCAACTGCATCCAAAAATAATGCTTGCCTAACTTGTTATCATGCAAAACATTAATGGGAGTATCTTCCTCTTTTGAAGTCCCTTGGAAATGGAAACATAGGCTGAAACTGCCTGGTACACAACCATGCAGAACATCTGAGAACCACCCTTCCAAGGTGAAGCAGACAGAAAAACATGGGGAAGCAAAGCTTCCCGGCCTTTTGTGTACAGTGAGTCACATCATGTACACACAGTGGCAGAGGATCCCTGTGGGGGCCATGGGGAACACGGGGAAGAAGTCAGCAAGCCTGTAGCTGCCCGGTCAGCTCTCCGAAGGCAGCTGGTGGCTAGTCAGCACACGCTGTTCTGAGATCTGTCTGCTTTCTTTTTTTCCTTACCACTGGTTACTTTTTGCATTATGCAATCCCAAACTTTTGTAAAAGGATCGTTTCCTGGATCAATGAGTGGCATGGGTTCTTCACTTCTTCACCTAGTATCAAAGAGAGCTATTTTAACTCCTTCACTTCCTAAAGTGCACATATTTTTGGTTATGAACACATGACACCAGATTCACAGGATACACAACACTTGATTCATAGTTTTCCTAGGCTTAAGTGGTCTGTTGAAAGAAAATAATATCTGAAAATATGTGAAAATATGAAAAAAAAAACCAAAAACATCCAAACAAATCACTGTATGATTTGTTAATGACACTTGGTGATGATCTGTAGCCTTGCCCCTACACAGAGAAAAGGCAAATTACCTACCAATGGATCTTTGTGAGCAGGTCCTGCTGGTTGTTTTCATCATTTGTAACAACCAGTGACTCAGTTTTCCTTTTCTCCTCCTGCACCTCACTGAGTGAATTAAACAGGCTGTCAGTGGCTCAAGGCCAAGTCCAGCCCTCTCTTTCTGACAGCACACTTCTATTTTGCTGTTCCAGCACTTCTTGTGGGACAGGTGCCCAGTAAGTGCTTTAGAAACCAGTGTTTACTATTCAAAGAGGAAGAATTTCAGGAGAAATACTATCATAACATCCCTGACAGGAGTTTTTTATAACCCTCTTGTTAAAGTCATGTGCTTTTGGTATGGCAGCCTTCGGAAATGCATCTCTTTTGGGGTCCAACCCATTCTAGGGTTGCAATTTTCTGTGTGACTGGAGTGAACATTCCCTCAGGTCTGGTAGCATCCAGATCCGTGGCAATGCTCTCCCTGGGAAGCAGTGACTAACATGCTCCTTAAAAACAAGTCGTTAATTCTAAAGTATGTCAGAGGAAATATATTCCTGAACTTAACCACTGTAGCATACCTGGTCTTTCCTTAAGGCTGCAACTGAAAAGACCCAAATCCTTTGTGTCTCAGCAGACTCTTAATTCCTGAACAGGCAACAAAATTGAGTGTCCCCCCTAACAGCTCATTAAGTTCTCTTTTTCGCTGTCAGTGTATTTTGCTACTCGACTTCTAACAATTTTTCTTTTCAACATAAGCAACTTCTGTTTTACTTTCTTGCTATTATTGAATGCTGCTTCTGCTTCTTACCCATTTGCAATGTGCCTGTGTCTTCAGTGCTTCTGTACAGCCCTCAGCAATCCAGATGTTGCTCCCATGCTCCAACCTGATGCTTGCTGGAAATGATCTTTTCTGGTTTTCCTATGCTTTTCCCAAAAGACTAAGGTACTTCTTCCTCTTTGCTTTTTCTCAGCTATCATGCGTGTTTTCCCTCACACCTTTCCAAAATTTGCCACCAAAACAGTCCAGTGTGCAACACAGCGACAATCTTTGAGCAGTCATTCCTGGAGCTGCTATGGAAACAGAATTGCTGGAAAAGTCTTCTGGCAACTCATGGCTCCTCACCTGCAGCCTGGGGCACACCACCTGAAGCTGCTATCATAATGCCTTGTCTCCTATCTCATTAGGGCAGAAGGTAAATTGCAATTCTTTATTCCTCGGCACAGATCACAGAAGTATCCTGAATAAATTTTTTTTTAATATGATAATTTTATTTGGAGACTGCTTCCAAACTTGGTTCAAAAAATGCTTCGGAATGAAGAATACAGTAGGTATACATTATTCAAGTGGATAAAGATCCTCACCACTGTAATGCTGCACCCTCTTTCTTTAAAAGCTGCTGTTAACCACTGAATGTTAACACATTTTTTTTGCCCTAGTTGGACAACTCCATGATCAAAACTACACTCATTAAACATGTACCAAGAGACCACAAAAAGACCTCCCTTATTTTCAGTAAATTAAACCTACGGTTAAACGGAGTGCTAAGACTGAGTTATCAAATGCAGAAGCCCTCAGCTTCAAACACATAGATCAAGGGACAAAAGTTATTGGTACAGCTTTGAGTCAATAGAAACATTGGCATTATTTCTACCAGCATTGGTGAGAGCACAGACAGGTTATAATACAATAGACATTCCTGAACCCCAAATTTCTCGAAAGAAGGAAACGGTCCTTGGATCAGGCCTGAAGCTTTCCAGTGAAGAGACACAAAAGTTTGTCCTGCTGCCACACAGACTTTGTTTGGTGACTAAGTATGCCTGAGTATCTTGTTAACATGCCCTACAATCTTGAAAGCTGACCCTTTGCAATAAGAAGTGTGACAAAGAAACAAGCTCTTGAATGGGGAAAAAAGGCTGTATGCCCCAAGCACTGTAACCCGAATAAGGGGCTTTCTGAAGGAACAAAGCTGCTTGTACACAGGTGCCTGCTCCTTGAGTCAGCGGGTAAAGTGCAAGCCAGCAACACTGTTGGGAATTGGGCAGCACAGGAGTTTGAAGCAGAGGCTGGTCTGCTTTGCCTCTCGATGTCACAACAGTTCCTGAAAATTTCAGAGTTCCAGGAGAGCTGCCCAACTTCCTCTGAGCCGCTGCCTCCAAGCTGCATTTGCAACACTGGCGGCCTGTGTATTTCAGGAATGCAAAAAACTGGCACAGTGAGGTCTATGATTCAGCCAAGATGATGTGTTGGGACATGACTGAAGTTAATTAAAAGGAGCTTAAGACAGACAGACAAAAAAAAGAGTTTGCAAGACTTCTTAAAGAGCCAATTAATTATTATTTGTGGCTGCACACGCCAGCTGGGCCACAACATGGAATCTCCCCAGCCCTTACCACTCACCTCAGAGTCTTTATACAATGCCAAAGAAAACCCATATGCAGGTCAGCCTTTGGGAGCTCTGGGCCAAACTCCCTCCACTAGAGCTGAGCAGAACTTTACATTCAGCAGAACAGTCTTGCTTACACCCACAGATATATGCTTGGTCTAAATAGTGGACAACAGAGCAAGAAATGAATGATATCTTGGTTGACATGTAGAAAAGCACGGGCTCTGCAGAGCAGGATGACCCAATGACAATTGTCTCTGTAAGCATGAACAGGAAAAGGAAGGACTGGCTTCACCTGGAGTCAGGGTGGGGGAAGAGAGAATAAATATGAATAATTTCAGCCCCTCTACTGCAAGTTAGTGATCATTTTCACTTCCTTTGCTGCACAAGGCACCCACACTTTAAGAAGCATAATTTCCCTGAACACATTTCCAGACTAGTTTCCTATAAGAAATTCATTGCCTCCTTAGCAATTCCCTAAGACTCTAAATTCCTTTAAACTCCCAAAGACTAAATTCCAAGTCCCAAGTCTATGGACCTAAACCCTTCATTACTTCCCTGAGGACAGCTAAACAATGTTCACATGTGTGAGCAACCTCCTTGCTTTCAATTCTCTGTACATTCAGCCAGCACTGTCCCAGAGGCACGGCTGAGCAAAGACAGGAGTGGGCCTTGCCCAGCCTTGGGAACTCAGAGCCACATCACTGCACAAAGACAGAGCAGTCAGAGCACCCATGGACTGAGCAGGCTGCCTGATACACGCTTACTAAAATCTGCACTTTCCCTGCTCCAGAGGACAGGCCATGCTAAGGTTTGTCAGTAGCTGACATGTATGTTTAACAAAAGGCTACAAATTTGAAGTGGCTGAGGGTGATTGCAGTTTCCACGGCTGCCGTGTGCGTGTGACTGGCACGGCCGGGCTGCTCCCGCGGCAGGGCCAGGAGCCTCCCAGCGCTGCAGGCCCCACACCTGCTCTCACAGCCCTACCTGCACGTAGACCTTGGCAGCCCCTGTGGCATTTGCTGGGGTGGGGGTGGGAGACCACGGTGTCATTTACACACAGGTTGAGCAAACCAGGTGCAATCAGTTTGGGTTTGGCTGAAGAATCCTCCACCCTTCTCCAGCTATTTAACCCTTGCAGTGCTAAACCTTTATGCCTGCCCAGGGCAATGACAGCATTAGTCTGCAGAGGAAGCATCTGTAGATCAGTCATCGTTCTCATATTGCCAAAGGCAACACAGGAGGGATGGGTCATATTAACAGAAAGATAGCCAGCCCTCCAGCTACTGTACTCTTAAAATTATTTTAACCAAAGCAATAAATATACACAGTAAATATTAACCCAGCTGTCATCTGAAAATTGTTTCATTGTCATGTCACCTGGCCTGGGACAAGCTAAAATGATGCATGACAACCCTTTGAAGAGCACGGCATAGGGATCAATATGTTGCAGATGCAATGGGCAAGAAGGTGGCAAACAGCCAGACAAGCCAAGCCTTCAGGACGGGGAAGTGATGCAGCACTGCCAGCAGTGTCCTGGGACACAGCTGCATGTTCAGTCCAGGTCTATCCCATGGCAGAGAGATAAGACCCCTGGGATCCATGGTCTGAAAATTGCTCTCTGGAACATCCACCTTTTGCATTCACATCCACTGAGCTCTCTGGTTTGTGGGGTATACATCTCGCAGCTCTCCAGTACAGGAAGATTTGAGTATGCAGTTTGTAGGGGGTGAACAATTATCAGTCCCTGAGCTCAGGGCTTCATAAAGTCAACTAAGGGCTGTTTACTCCTAGTCTGTTATGTTCCTCAAAATTAATACTGTCATAACAAAGCCTTAATTTCCCTATGGGAAATTGCTGAGTGCAGATCATTCAGTCTGTGGGGGACATGTCTGAAAGGCCTGGAAGAGCAGATTTTATTTGAGTTTCTCTTTCCAGTTGCTCTTCTAAATCTTTCACAACGGGTTGAAGAAACGGGAGGGACTGGGGGGCAGCGGGGGGGGGG
>VXAX01000129.1:7484-44582 GCA_013399835.1 Leptocoma aspasia | reverse complement strand
GCGCTGCCGGCGCCGCCCGCGGTGGTCCTGCTCGGGCGGGGGTGTCCATGTGTGCGCCGGGCTCCGGCGGGGGCACGGTGCACCGGGGGCTGCGGGCAGCGCCGGGCCCGCTCCCCGCCCGTGCCGCCGGCCGCAGCCTGCTGCAGGCCGCTTGGTGTAGCCGAGTCGAGCTCACAGCGTAAAGAACCTCGTTTCATTAAGACAAAGGAACAAATTTCAAGAAGTTTGAATTCGGCCTTTTGCCATTTCTTGTCAGTAGGGCCTTACCCTTAGAACCTCGCAAGTGAAATTTATGACTTGCTTCTGAGGTTTCACTGCAGCTTAGGGAAAGATTAATGCTTCTACACTGTTTTGGACAGCGTATACTGGCTGGCTGCCACCTTACTACGCTGAAAGTAATTTCCTGGTGCTCCAGGTGCCTCTTCCTAGTTTTTAAGTTTCACCTCTTGTGTTGGTTCTAGGGCTGTTGTTGTGGTTGCCTTACAAACTGTTGCTCGAGGCTTTTGCTAGGAAGCTGCTTTTGTCTTCTGGGAGTTGACACCATCAAGAAGCTTGGCATGGCTGTGTATGGTCTCTGTGCTTCAGCTGGATTTGATCAGATAGCCTCAGCTTAAGGTTCTTTTGTGAAGGTCGAAAGTTCAAAAAGTCTTGGTGATAACACTAACAGCAGCAAATCTGTCAGAGTCGTTCTACAGCAAACACATGTTTTGTGTCTCGGAAAGGTATTGTTATGAACAAAGTATCTCATCTGAAGGGCTTCTGTCATCATAAAGCGCTGAGAAAACAGCATATTATGAGCATATGGTTATGCTTCTTGTGCTTCTTGTGGAATATAAAAAAATAAGAGGAAAGACTGAAAAGGAACCACTGAGCAACTGAGAAACCATCCGTAAGCTGGGTTTCATGGAAATGGTTCATAGCCTTAATCAAGCACAATACTTCAATAAAATGATGACAAGCTGTAGGATAAACTAGCATAAATACAATTTCCATGGGGATGTCTCAACTTTGATTATGCATTGTTACAAATAATCTTTACTTGACATATACAAAATTACTTTCACATCTGTCACAATATAAGTGAATCCTTTTAACTTAATGAATTTTGACATATTTAACAATGTTAGCTTTGCAGAAGTTGCATTTGAATGGGTGCTAGAGACATGCGTTTTTCTGTTACCTGTGTTCCTATTGTTTGCTGTATTTTTAAATTTTGTATTAAATGACTGCTTTGCAATTATAAACAGAGGTTTCCAATGAAACATCAAACAAGCCAGCATTCAGGAATGCCTTTTTATTACCTACACCTGGATCAGAATCTGAAGTCTAGCCCTGTAATTAGCAAGTCACAATTAAAAACTGAATGCATTAATTGGAAATCTTAATTAATCTTACCTTGGAATAAACAGACCCCTAATAATGATAATTAAAAATACATTGGAAGCATTTTGTTCTTGTTTCTTTGTATTTTTTTTAACCCCTAAAATTGAAGGTGGAGTTACTTGGAATAGGATGATTCTGCAGTATTTTCTTCTCATTGTGATAATAGTATCACATTATAATAAAGAAATAGTTTAAGTAATTGAAGATACACAATAAGGGAAAGAAACAGTTACATCTAAAATGTAGTATTACTCTTAAGAATATGGATGAACATGGTGGTTTGCCGGAACGTCTTGATGAAATTTTATGCCAAACAGCATCCTTAGCTTGCTGCTCCCTGGTTCAGCATGTGGTGTAGAAGCAGTTTAACTGCAAGGTTTCTCCTGCCTGGGCTGAGGAAAGTGCCTTTGAAATCTATGAATTCCACAAACTGCATTACTACTTGACTTTGAAATTAGTCCTTTCTCATTTATGAAATTAACATCTCTTCTTTACAGCTTAAATAACAGAGTGAAAAGAGTATATTAGAGGCTTAATGAAGTAAAAGAATAACTGTACCTCAGCAGTTTGAACAGCATGGTTCCAGTATGCACGTCCCATATATGTATATGTGTGTGTATGTATGTGTGCACACACACATATCAATGGCATCGTCTCTTATTTGCCAGATATATCAAGCAGGATTGTAAATTTTCAAAAAGTCATAGCAGAGCTTTCTTTAATATTAAGGAAAAACCCAAACTTTTGTGCCTGATGGAAGTTGCTGGCATCTTTCCGAACAGGTTCTCTAATGGTCTTGTTTCACCATGGCAACCAATATGGAGGTGCTGGCTCAGCAGGTAGTGGAGACTCAGCAGGTGGCTGAGGTGAGTGACAGATGATATCACAACAGTTGGTATATGAGATTTTGAAATTTAAAAACTTATTAGGGAGTCCCTGCTGTTTACAATTAAGCATAAACGGAACAGAAGATCTTTATAGAAAAGTGTTGCTTTACACTTGCGGACAAGCATGAAACCAGTGCAACTGGGACATGTTTTGTTCACCCTACTTTGTTCTGGTGGGCCCCATATGAAGAATGCAAGTAGGAAGTTCAACATGAGCTACAGAGAAACTTGGCTGTATTATGAATTGTTTAAAAATTAATACAACAAAATTTCTTGTCGTTTTATCATTAGATTGACCATTTGGGACATGGAAAGCTTCTGCACCTAACTGGAATTGTAATCTAGATCCACCACAGTGTTTGAAGTTACCTGTTTAATTTATGGGCTATGTTGAATTTACAGCAAGGTGGTTAACTTAAATCAGTTTTTATATTTTGTGCCTACCCTTAAAAGAAAAAAAGCACAAAACCTACTTAAAGTGATATTAAGTGATGTCTTGATGCACATTCACTGAAGCTTGGATGCTCAACAGCTGAAAAGTTTAAATCAACTCATAAACACAAACTGCAAGTGTTCATGGCCATAGAAAATAATTTATCTCCTTCAATATGCAAACTTCCGTAAAAAAAATGAACTAGATATTTTGTCTGATTAAAATTATTTGGTTTAATATCCTTGAAGTTTACTGTGATTTTTCATATGGTTGTGTAATTAAGGGATTTAATAAATAATAAAGGACAAATGGGCTGAGAGACCTCTGTAGATAAGGCCACTTTTCAGACATTAGTTTGGAGTTTTCTTTCACTTATTGAGCTAAGATTACACCTGTATATTAAAAATATTTTCAGTTCAAGAAAAAGCCCTATATAAGAAGAAAATATAAGTTTAATTCTGTTTTTAGAAGTGGATTTGAGATTCCCTACTTAGAAGTACATTTTAAAAAAAGAAATTTCATTCTTTTTAGCATGGAAAATGGCCTAGTGAATGTCCTGGAAGTAACATCTATGGAATAGTTTCAAAAAACTTCCTAAGTTTCACAGTGAAAACGAACAAGAGATTTTTCACTCTAGCTTTCTGTACCAGGTATGAATTTGGCAAGCTGCGTTTTTTAAAAACACTTCTAAATATACTTGGAAAGAGAAACCTGTAATGGAAATACTGACAAACTTTATACTATTTTGGTAGAAGTTGGGTTCTGTAATAACATCTAAAGCACATAAAATATGTGACATTTGTAATTCCTCGTGCAGGAAATGCACCGTGGTAACATAGTGTGATGGTTGTATCTTGCCACTGGAGAGATCGCTCCATCTCAAGAGTGTATGAAGCTCTGTGATTTCTTCCTGGCCGGTGGGTAAATAGAGGGCTTCATCTCTTTATAGTATTCAGCTGCTGCTTAAATGATGTGCCTGTCCACTGCGTAACACCATGAAAACTTTGTTCATGGAAAAAGAGTTGTAAGCAGCATTATCTCGTTAGGAATTCATTAATACTATGACCATGTTAATATTGAATAATTTCTTTATGAATGGCTGGCTGCCTGCTATTTGTGTCTTCTGTCAGATAGTTTTTAATACAGGTAAATACATAACTAATTTTCTTTAAATATGTTAAAATTCTGTATTTGTACTCACTGTATCTTTGAGAAAATGTAGAATCAAACTTGGCACTGGTTTTAAAAAACGAGAAATTTTTGGAATATTGTATTTTTTATCGATGAAAATTAAATGGAAGAAGAGGGTCATTGAGCATGCACTGAATTTCGGGTTATGAACTGTGAGAGACAAGTTGCAACTGGACAACCTAATGCAAATATTAGCAGCTTTACCTATATCAGCATCACTTGTTCAATATAACTGCCACATATGTAGTGCATGGGTTTATTGAGAGCTATGATACCAAGCACCAAATCAGACTGTCATTCGTGTAGGCTACATTGTTTCTCTTTCTTGAGCAATAGTTCAATCAGCTGTTCCATGAAACTGAATGTTTCACAGAAGTTGCTGAGTGTGCTCCAGTGTTGCGTGTATTTTTGTACTTATTCTATTTTCAGGACTTTTAAAAATCGTTCTTGTAATGGTTTCAAATGGTTTCACTGCTTTTTCTTGCTTCTGCTTTATATAGTGTCGCTTGTTTAATTTTTTTCCAATTGTGCATTTCTGAACAGATTGGATGAGAGTTCCATTTTTAGTATTTGAAGTTGCCATTACGTACAGTTTATGAAATTGAGGAATAGAGAGCAGCTAGGGGATTCTAAGCAGTTTCTCCTTATCCTGAGCAGCTTTTGAAAAGCAGGAAAAGGACCTAAGCCTTAATGCAAAAAGCCTTAATGCTGCTTTTCTCAAGTATTTATTTAGTACTGTCACTGTGCAATATGCAGGTGGCCTAGGTGCAGTCCCAGCACCAATGTAGATCTGACTTGAATACTGTTTAAGAAAAACGTGTTTATTTTTAAAGTGGAGGTGCATTCCCTGTGTAGTACCTGTGATTTTAATGAATTTTAAAAATTTTTAAACAGAGCCGTCTTGGGCAAGGTGTGGGGGAGGAAGCGGAGGGAATGTGTAGTGGTGGAAATAAGAACTGTTTCATTCTTCCAACAGCAGCTCTGGTGTGACCAGGAATAATTTTTAGTAGTTGCTAAAACTGTTCTTGGCCAGCTCTCTGGCAGCCACAAGCTATTCCCGGTGCATCCTTTTTCCTGTCAGAGGCTACAGGGAGAGAATCACATGGGGTGGCTGTTGAGCCCTGTGCTTCCTGGATCTTGTTTATGACAGCTGTATTGCTGGAGAATTTTCAGTTGCTTTCAGTTCCCTCAGTGTCCTGATAAGAAACTATCAAAGTCTTGAGTCTTTTGGAAAGAATGGTCTCCCATGGAGCTCAAAAAATACTGGATATATTTGTCACATAAAATATTTTCTTGACCCTCTTCAGAATCTGTGACATGTTACATCAGAAGTAGTTCCGCAATTCAGATTTTGGTCCAGATGAAGACAGTGTGCTGGAAAAGGAGAGTGGAAACACTGTTGTTCTGATGGAATAAGTTTTTACTTTGTTTTAATTAATGAGGGGTGACATAAGACCCTTTGTATTTAATATTTTATTGCTATCATTGGCCACTTGCTCATTTCTGATGATTTTTCAAAGTGGAGTTTTGATGCAACGTCTTCTGAAACAATTTTTGGTTCAAATACACCTTTTCTCAAGGTCGAAGACCTAGACATATCATGGGCCTGAGAGGTATCTCGCAGAAAGTGCACATGGGAGTGAGGAGATCGTATCTGCTTTGGGCAGTTTGGCAGCATTTGAACTGAAGACTGTTGCCAGATGTGGCATAGCTGCTGGTATAACAGAAGTGTGGGTGTTACATAAAAGCTGGTCTGAGATTTTCTTTAGCATGCAGATGTGCCAATTGCAGTTTCTTCTGTGATTGTTGCCTTTTTATGTGCTATACAAGATCTTGCACTGGCATCCTATCAGGGCAGTTAAACTAGAGCTCTTCCAGTAGTGAATTCTACTTTTATCTGCTACCCTACAAAGGACCCAAGTGGTCAGGAGAGCTTATTCCAAGGAGAATAATTGAAACTTTTTTTAGATATGTCTTACACCTGTGAAAGAAATATATTTGGATATACATTTTTCTGTAAAAGTGTATTACTAATTTAATAGCTAAAGATACTCATTAGGAAAAATATCTATGGAAAAATAAGTCTTTCTGATTTGATTTGAGTTGCAGGTATAAAACTTGGTGCCATATTTTTCATTGAAATTCTTCAGTTGTTTTATGGGTGCAGTTAAAAATATTTGGTCTGTGATTGCTTAATAATGCTTTAATTAATATAAGAAAGAGAATAGAAATTACTGTCTCTGAAATTGGTTTACACATAATATATTCAAGCAATACAATTACTTTGGCTTTTATTGGCATGAGTACAGAAAATGTTTTTCTGCTTAAGTTGGAATAGATTATAGGCTTTAAAAATTCCTCTCTATGTGGTCAATGGATTATTCCTTCAATTTATCTCTCAAATACTGCTTTTATGGCAAGGGGGTGGGAAATAAGCTACAGAAAGTATTGAAAATTTGGTTAGTCAGTACAGATATTTATTATATATGTACATATACTCATACAAACACACATAGATGCATATGTACATGATGGGCAAATCAGTAAATTATTGTATAAACTTGACTATATACCTATGAAGAAACTATTTCTAACTACATTAATGAAATGCTCGGAGAAGCTTAGCTTCAAACTACTGATTTTATATATATACAGCCATCTACTGGAAGTTTAATATGACTTCAACTAAAATTTAGAAACTNTTATATATAATAAAAATAATTATTAAAAATAATAATTATAATAAAAATTTTATATATGTATGTTTAAAAAGGGGGAAATTATTAATAATTTAAACAGAAGAAACCAAATTTAACTTTGCCAGCCTTCAAAATGCACCTAATTGTCAAATATTTGTTTTTAGTTTAATGATGAAAAGGGTAGATACATATGTGTTTAAGTGTATTTTTATATTTCTTGAGCTTTGTGCAGATTTTCTATGTCACTTAAAGTAAATAATTATTAATTTCTATAAACTTCAGCATATGAAATTATTGTTAGTGGTACTTACTGGTTTGAGAGCCCAAGAAATTTTATCCTAGGTACAAATAATACTTTCTTCTACACTAGATCACAGTTAGTTGATCTAACATTTATGGTGTACCCCTGCTGTAAATACACTACGCTCCTTTGGGTAATTACATATAGATACTATTTTTCGAGAGAAGTACAATAGATGATTGTGTTTTCTGTCAAGTAAAGTGCCTAATTTCAATAGCGAGCATATTTTTGTGCTATGGAGTCCTTAAAATTAGAGGAAAATACTAATGCTACTTAGACAACTATGCCATTCATTTGCTGCAGAAGCTTTTGTAGTGGAAGTCCACTGGATTTTGTCATTTATTGTTAATAAGTTTATTGTCGTAAAACCTGTCAAGTACATGGTCACATTCTCAAAACTTCATGTATCATAACTTTAACAAATTTTTGAAAATCTTAAAAATATTTTCTGTTTTCATCCATTTGTCAGCTTTCACTGCAGCCTCATAAAAATGTTTTGTTGTGGAAGGAACTTTTAAAGCTAAAGATGTTCTACAGGAAATGTGATGGATTTTCCTTTCAATTTTGCTAATTTTAAATTAATTATTTCAAGAGAGATCACATGGCACACACAGGACCAGGGGATCAGGCCCAGCCAGCATGGGTTTAGGAAAGGCAGGTCCTGCCTGACCAACCTGATCTTGTTTTATGATGAGGTGATCCACCGCCAGGATGAAGGAAAGGCTGTGGATGTGCCTAGCTGTATTTCAGCAAAGCCTTTAATACTGTCTCCCAGCACTGTCCCAGAGAAGCTGCAGCCCATGACTTGGGCAGGTCCATCTTTGTGGGGTTAAGAACTGGCTGGGTGACTGGGGCCAGAGGGTGGGGGGGAGTGGTGCCGCATCCACTATTCAGTCAGTAGTTGGGGTTCCTCAGGGCTCAGTTTTGGGCCCAGTTCTCTTTAATATCTTTATGGATGACCTGGATGAGGGGATTGGGGCCAAGGCCAACAGTGTGAGGGTCAACAAGGCCATGGGTCCTGCTCTTGGGTCACCACAACCCCACACAGCGCTCCAGGCTTTGGGCAGGGTGGCTGGAAAGCCCTGCAGGTGCTGGTTGACAGTGTGAGTTGGGTGTGCCCAGGTCACACAAGAAGGCCAATGGCATTCTGGCTTGGATCAAGAACAGCATGGCCAGCTGGTAGTGACTGTCGCTCAGTACTGGCCACTGGTGATGCCACACCTCAAATCTTGAGGTCAGTTCTGGGCACTGCAGTGCAAGAAAGACATTGAGGGGCTGAAGCGTGTCCAGAAAAAAGAAGCTGGAAAAGGGTCTGGAGAGTCAGTCATTGAGGAGTGGCTGAGGGACCTGGGTTTGTTTGGCCTGAAGAAAAGAAGGCTCATGGGGGGACCTTCTCAATCTCTACAACTCCCTGACAGGGGGGTGGAGCCACGTGGGGGACAAAAGGAAATGGTCTCAAATTGTGCCACATGGGGTTCAGGTTACACATACTTTGCAAACCCAGAAAAAGACATGGCTGTTCAGTTCGAAAATGTTTAAAGAATTTCCATGCAGGTACCTTATATCTGTCTGTCTTTCTCCTTGAACAACGTAGAAGAATAGACTATTCTTTATTTCCAAGCTGCCTGCAGTACATTATGGTGTAAGGTTTGAAGATGTATCAATGAAAGGCTAAGGATTCTGTAACTGAACAACTGTAAAACAGTTTTTAAAGACCTTTTTGCTCTAATTTAGACCTTTCAAAGAGCGCATAGCTTAATTAATAATTTGGCATGGAAGACAAGATTAAATGTGTCATCTAAGAGTCTGGATTTTTGGGAGTCTTTTTTCTCACCTAGGTATATTGTTTTCTGCAGCTGAAAACTTTGAATCATCCAATAATTAGAAGAGACCTCTTATTTCTACATCTCTCCTGTCTATTTTCCTCATTTAACATGCAATTTCTGTGACCTGTTTATTAAAGCTAATTGGAGATTGTATGTTTAATTTAGATTACACTTTTACAGTATGTGGAACTACTTATGGTACAGGCAATAGGAGAGTAAATGGTATGGCTTCATTAAGTCTTGTGTATTTTAATACCTCTGCTTCTCCAAAAAGACTGTAGTCCATGTTCCTTGCTATCCTAACTGTTTTTTCTTTCTTTATGTCATAAATTAACTTTTCTGTATATTAAGATTTTTCAAAGCAAGCTAAAATTGAAACAGCCCTGTTGTCCAGCTGTACAAATTTTGATAAAATTCCAAGATTGTTTAAAAGAGCACTTGATAAAAACAACTTGTGACCATCTTGCTTTATGGACACGTTACTGCAGATAACAGGCTCACAGAATGGTTTGGGTTGGATGAGACCTTCAAGATTGTCTAGTCCAACTCCCTGCCAAGGGCAGGGACACCTTCCACTATCCCAGGGTGCTCCAAGCCCTGTCCAGCCCAGCCTTAGGCACTGCCAGGGATCCAGGGGCAACCACAGCTTCTCTGGGCACTCTGTGCCAGGGCCTCACCACCCTCCCAGGGAAGAAATTCTTCCCAATATCCCATCTAAATGTTATTGTGCATGTTTAATTCAACATTTAACATTTTTGCTCTGAAAACAGCTTTGCAAGGAGTATTTTTCAGGCTAAGTATTCAGAACAAAATTTGCATTATAGTTTGGTAGTCTAGAAAGGTATGGAATAGGACAAGGAACAGTAGTATTCAGAAGTAGTGTGAAAGTTAATCTCTGTCATTCAAAAGTACTTCAAAATTATTAAAAGGGGAACTACTTAGCATTTTACTTACAGAAGAAAAAAATGAGACAAGTGTATAATCGAAAGTTGAAAAAAAGTATTTCTGCATTTTAGTAAGCTTATGGGTCACACAGTACTTACCCAGTGATTCAGAGCAGAGTGATGGTGATAGTGGTGGTTTGGTTTTGTCAGGTTCATTCCATTTCCAGAAAAAGAAAATATTCTGGTAATTCATTGAAAGCCAATCCAAGTTGGTTAAATGACTGTAACCTTTCCAGTAAATTTAGATTCTAAACTATAGGGCTATCTGATCTTTTATAAGTATAGGTATTTTTAAAAGTGTTCAATACCTTAACAGTGAATTAAAATTCCGTATGTTATTTACAGGTGCCAACTGCTCAGACTTCGCTATCTGAATCTCCAGTGATGACCAGCCCTTCCCAGCGTATCCAGATAATTTCCACAGACTCCTCTGTAGCTTCACCACAACGCATTCAGGTAAAAATCCATTAATTAACCAACTATTGCATCTTTTCTTTTTTTCTTCTCCTTCTACTTAGCTTCATACAAAAGCATGCTAAAGACTATGGAATACTTCCTTTAAGTCTTGTGAGATCAGATCATTTTTAGTGAAAACTAAAATTCTTTTTCCCTCAGTATTTATTTGGTGCTGACTAGATGGCTGTATATAATAGTTCACCAGTGAGGAGTACTTACACAGGTTAAACCTTGCCTACACAAGCAAACCTCCTGAGCCCTGGCCACAGCAAAGGGTTAGATTATCAACAGAAATCTGAGATCGTCTCCAAGTGCATTCCTCTTCCCACTTATTTAGGAGCCAGTAGGAGATTAATCTATTTAGCACAAAGTTTGCCTTCGGGAATGCTGCACAGTGGGACTTTGTTACTGGTATAAAAAGATGTTATTAATGTATCAGAATGTATTCAATGGCAAATTATATGGGACTTACTAAATTTTAATGAAATACTAGTGTGTATTGATACGGTTACTCTACCAGGCAAAACAGAGATCATGCTACCACACAACTGTATCAGAAACAAAAACCTTCCATCATAAGAGAATCTTGAGAATTGGCACGTGAAACAATAAGGCTGCCTGATTCCATCTTTTGTTGATAACTTTAGGGAGTAACATCTTATATAAAATATTTAGGTAAACAATGCATTGGTAAATATTAACTGGGGAACATATTCTTAGTGTCATTTATAAAGAAAAATTGGAGAGAGCTTCTTTGTTATATTTCATTTATATAATTCTGAGATGGAATGAAAGGTTTTAAAACATAAAATTTACTGTGGTCATTAATTTCTTCAATGTTTTACAGATTGTGACGGATCAGCAAACAGGTCAGAAAATTCAAATAGTGACAGCAGTGGATTCAGCTGTGTCTCCAAAGCAACAGTTCATTTTAGCTAGTCCAGATGGAACTGGTGCAGGAAAGGTGATCTTGGCAGCACCTGAGACATCTAATGCCAAGCAGCTTATCTTTACCACCACAGACAACATTGTGCCAGGCAGAATTCAGGTAAATACAGTAATTTAGATAAACCATGGAATTTTGATTTTAATTTTTTTTTGTTTTTAAATTAAGACTAAATTGCTTTAAGACCAATTGCAGTAGTTTTCTCATGACGTGGATCAAACATCCTGATTTTAGGCTTCATTGCTCAATCATAAATCCTTCAGTCTTCACCCACCTCATGTATTCCATTGTACTCATTGTCCCTCGTCGTGTGTTCTCATTCAGGTTCCAAAGACATAAGGGAATACTTAAGATAGTGCTTGTGAGAAGTGCCAGGATTTCTCAGTCTGGTCAAGATTCACTGATATACAGAGATACAACTCACCTGAGCGAATTTACATGAGTTTGTACTTTGCATTCAGTATCAAGACATTGCAATAAAGCTCTGTTATGTTTTTTTGTGGGTCTTGAGCATAATCTACATGAACTGGAGCTTTTCAAACCCAATGATGTAACAATAGTCGACCTCTCATGAAATTTCAGATTTCTTCCTAGCAGTCTTAAGAAAAAGAATAAAACATCGAAAAAGTGCCTGGTCTCTCTTGTCACTGTTACGATAGGCAATATTTTACAGGAAGAAGAGTATTTTTTACATAAATATTTAAAAATGGTATTAACAATCTTCTAAAATTCAAATTTCCATGCTAAATAGGATAGCTGACATTACAAAGGGATAGGGTTTTTTAATTTCTCTTGGTTAAATGGAATGTTCAGAACAGAAGTTTTGGAATCCAAGGCCTTTGGAAGCTAAACTGTTTCCATGGTAGAGCTGAGCTCCAGGCTATTCCCTCTGCACCATACATCCCTAATAGCTAGAGAAGAGATAGATGGGAACAGCATCTGAAAGCCAACTGTCTTTGGCTAAAATATAGCAGCTGCTTGAGAGTATTTGCAAGAAGGGAAAAATACTATTGATTGCACAAGTGAGGAAACATTTGTAATCAACACAGCCAGCAGTTTTATTTGTAATTTGTTTTGATATGACTGTTTCAAAAGTCTTACTATGGTCAGTAAGAACTCTCATTAAATTGCATTTTATACTACTTAATTTCATTCCACATGCCACACTTGTTCATAAATTCAGTCCCTCTTCTTAGCTGATACACCAATCTTGTTCTATAGGCAAGACTCCTTACCTTTATATCTGGCTAATTACATCTTTTTGTTCTGGAATTTTGCTTTAGATAGTGACAGATTCTGCTTCAGTGGAACGTCTGCTAGGAAAAACTGATGTTCAGCGGCCCCAGGTAGTAGAATATTGTGTAGTCTGTGGTGATAAAGCATCAGGTAAGGAAGCCTACAAAGTGGTATTGAAGAAACTTGCTTGAAAGGATGACTGGGATGAAGAGATGGTTTTTCATGTGCTTTAACTGATTTTAGTTATGTACATGGTAAAAGCAATTGAGTTTTTAAATGGAAAAATATAACATACTTTGTATCTATACACAAAAAAACCCTAATATTCTTCCAAGCAGAGTTTAGCTATTCTCCTTGAACTGGAGCATATGATAAATTGGCTGAAAGATAAAATAATGATTAAATTCCTCTTGGTAATTGAAAAAGACTGTTTGAAGCATGTAGTCAAGTTCCCCACAGTGATGTACAACCATGAAATAAACATGTCACTTAAAAATGTCTAACTACTCCAAGAAAATGCTTCTTAGTGCTCTCTAACAAACTTAACACTTCCTGGTAGATTTTGTTCTTCTACTGTCACAAAACAAGGCAAGCAGAGATCACATGAATCCTCAGTGCTTCAGATCCATGCAATAACAAGGAGTCGTACGATAAAATTTTTATATTAGTCAAGGGGATGTTCTGTGGTTTCATTCTAGAGAGAAGACACCCTCTGTTTCTTTTTCTCACTTTCTTTTACTTCTTTAAGTGCTTATGTAATTAAAACAATACCAGAATTAATATGGACAGAAAACTTAATTTAAGATTGCATTTTAAATTTTGGTGTAAAATTACTTGCTTTCTGAAATTACTTGACCTCTTAGCTGGTATATTCTCTAAATGTATTCTATAGTCTGTAACAGCAGATAGAATTGTATCTGTACTTACACAGAATGGGAACTACACCTTCATCAACTGCACATTCAGAAATAGCCTGAGCCTTCCTCTCTTCTCTCCACTCTCTCAGCAAAACCCCAGACAGTAGGCAAACCAGAACTGTCTTGTGAGACTGTAGTAATGCTTTCATGGTCCAAAATGCTGGTACAAATACAAAACAAATTTAAAGGGTGACTTACAGTGTTTTACTTGTTTAAAATGAATATTTCTATGCTAAAATATAAGTAATTTCCAACCGGTAACAATGTATATGTTTCCTAGGTCGTCACTATGGTGCTGTCAGTTGTGAGGGATGCAAAGGTTTCTTTAAAAGGAGTGTAAGGAAGAATTTGACCTACAGTTGTCGTAGCAACCAGGACTGTATCATCAATAAACACCATCGGAATCGATGCCAGTTTTGTAGGCTTAAGAAATGTCTAGAGATGGGCATGAAAATGGAATGTGAGTGTTAAGTACTCAATGTGATATTGTGCCTACCAAATAACAGTTATGTGGAGTACCACTTGACAGTGTGTTCTCTCTGTTTTGGTATATGTTGCTTGAAGGAAACAGAACTTCTTGGCAGCATCTAGCGCACCTTTCTTTCATCACCATTTTATGTCTGAGGTGCAGTAGTGGTTTGAACCACGCTGAGGAGCCCAGTTACGGCCTCACTTAGAATGCATGTTCCAAACACAGTGTATGTTTATAATAGAAAATATTTTGACATGGATTGACATGAATCTGAGTCTAATACTCTGTTTTGAGAATCT
The DNA here is from genome assembly GCA_013399835.1 of Leptocoma aspasia. Classification (NCBI taxonomy): domain Eukaryota; kingdom Metazoa; phylum Chordata; class Aves; order Passeriformes; family Nectariniidae; genus Leptocoma; species Leptocoma aspasia. Next base: position 30,592 of record VXAX01000129.1, on the reverse strand, counting down.
GCTTTCCTTCCAGTTTATTTTTGTGGCTATTTCAACCAGTGATAGAAAGTAGTTTGTCTTTTTTTTCCCCTCTTTTTAACTTTTTATGTTTATTTGATAATTGTGAGCAATGTTGTATGATGCATTGTATAAACTGTCATATGTTTTAAAATATGCTTTCATGTTTGTATGCAGTACTTCATATGTTTCCAGTGCTAGCAACCAAACACTTCTTTCAATATATTTTTGTTTTCAGTTTATATCACCTGTTCTTCAATTTAGCACTATATGAAACAATTACAAGGTTGTTTTGTGATCTGATTTAAGCAGGGTAAATTCTAACCACTGAGATTAAGAGAGGGAGAACTTTAAGCTGTAAATAGGAACATAACTGTTGTATTTGCACTCTGAAACTCCAGACCTGTTGTGATGATTCTGCTGCTTTGCACACAATGTGCTGAATATAAGATGAGACGTTTGTACAAGAAAAGCTGCTGCAGTTCTAGAAAGTAAACCTTTCTTATCCCAATATGATTAGGGTATATGTTTATTGACTTCACTGGCTTTGGGTCAGGCTTCTGATTAATTTATATGTATTCACCAAGCCAATAAATTTGATATGCCAACTTTTAAGCCCCTAAATTTTGCTAATAGTAACAATAATAGCAAAAATAAAATCGGGAACTAAATAGCTCTTGCTGGTTATGAGGCTAATTTTCTGTAATATGTTTAATAATAGTATTTTAATATTATAAAGGTGCACTTTTCACTTTCTTTAAAAGTTACAAAGTAACTGCTTCTCACTATTTTTATTTTAAAAATTCCTACACTTGTTCAGCACTTCAGGGACTGAATTTAGTTTGTTTCAGTTCTCCAGTATAAATATAGGTTATGAAAGGGTTAGTTTTGAAACACTCTTCCCTAACTGGGTGGAATTGCTGTGAGTGAAGTGTATGTCATGCAGAGCATATCCTCTCAAGGAATTAACCTGCATCTCTCAGGTAACTTGCCTCTCTTGACTTTTTCAGGGTTCCTTCTGGGTTTGCATTGTTTGTATCATCCAGAATAGGAATGTGCCTGACATTTAGATATAGCTGTGTCTGTAAAAAAAAAAAAAAAAGTAAACAAATTGAAAACACAATCTGTAGAATCTTCCATCTTATCAAATGGCAAAAGAAAGAGCAATATTTTATTCCAGATCAGCAAAACTTGAAGCAAAAGATCAATCTGTGACTTTCTTAGTTAAAAGTATATATAAAAACACACATACTCACAGATATAGTAACACTGGAGCCTTTGTTTCTTCACTCTTGGTACTGAATTTCCAGTTTTGCACTGAGCTGGTACACTATGGTAACTGCAGGAATTTACTTACTTTTTGTATTTTTCATTTGAATTATTTCCTTTCAACTCTGTATATTTCTATCTTTATGTAGCGGTTCAAAGTGAAAGAAAGCCTTTTGATGTGCAACGTGAAAAACCAACCAACTGTGCAGCTTCTACTGAGAAAATCTATATAAGAAAAGATCTTCGAAGCCCTCTAATTGCAACTCCAACATTTGTGGCAGATAAAGATGGGACACGGTGAGTACCTCAGTTCCACATATCTTCTTTCACGTTATTTGTGCATATTACTTAGCAGTCACACCTATATTCTTTCTCCCCTCTGCTCTCAGAGGGAAAAGAACTCTAATGCACACATCATCTGTTTCCATTAGATTTTGCTTCTTGTGAAAGTTTTTATGTCTGCATACAGGTATGTGGTTTTCAGTTCAGAGCTGGCTCTTGTTCAGCCAGGTCAGAGCAATGCAGAGGAAGTGAATGATATTAAAGCAGAAAGCATGTAGGCTAATGCTGTGGTGCATTTGGGTTAGCACTTCTCTGAAATCAGATCTAGAAATGGCAGACTCAGGCTTCCTTCTCCTAAAGACAGTAGTTAGGGAGACTCAGTGACTGCTGATTCAGATCTCAAGAGACTGATTTCAACAACAGCAAAACAGCAGCTTCCTTTTACTATGTGGAAGATACTCCAAGATGGTTCCTGCACTGTCAGATGTCTCCTTAGGCAATGGGTGTGAAAATGCACATCATTACAAACAATGGCAAGATTTCTTTTTTTCTGAATAGAATAAAAAAGTCTAGGGTAAATACGACATTTTTAAAACTGTAGTTTATGAATGGTTGAGAACCATGTAAAAAATTGGATTTTAATATTCAGTTTTCATATGGGGGGATGTGTGTGCATTCAATTTTTATATACATATTCCTTGTTGAACAAATGACACTGCAGTTAGGAAGTTTGGGCTGCAGGTTTCTTGGAGAATTGATTTTCAGTGTTCTTGTTTGAAAGAAGTACTCACAGACACGTTTGCTTCTTAGAAATTTCCTTGACCTATAAACACTACTACCATTACAGACCTATAAACACTACTATAGTCATTAAGAACCACTCTGTTATTTATGTAGGATTCAGATTTGCATAATGCATGATAATTTGCTCCCTGTGCTTGGTCACAACGATAGCTGTTGGTGTCAGACCCTTGTACAGTAATGTCCTGCAGCCTTGCACCTGTGTTGTGTGTGTTGGTATCATGTTATGGACACTTGGAGCATTGCATGAGTAGCAAGTAAACTTCTTGCTGACTGCAAAGACTTTCCACTGTCTCCCTAAATTAGATACAGCAAAGGGGAAGGATATTTGGTCAAAAAGCAGCAAAAGTAAAGGCAGCAAAGATTTTATGCAGGCTTTGATTACATGACTGTTTCTGACTATATTTTGGAATGTAAAAAATATTTTTATGACTTTTATTCAGTGCTGGCCATTGTCTTGCTTGGAACACAGAGTTATGCCTTCCTCCAAAGTCTAATATAAAGCTAGAGCTACTAGGTGACTTCTGAGAGCATGAGACGACAACAACTTTCCTTAAAGCAGACTGAACCAGAACAAAAAGCAAATGAGAAGATACACATTCGTGAAGTTGTCATTTTTTGCACTGGAAATCAAAAGATATTTCAGTCTTTCTGTCTTTCGAGCTACTTTTTGGGAACTGTTTCAGAAAGACTTAAGCCCTGATAAATAAACTGTAAGCTTCACTAAATTGTTTATTTAAAAACTGGTAATTCCTTTTATGCTGTCATAAGTTGTTACACATTCTTCTGATTAATGGAAAATACTATTGACCATCAGATGCCTTATGCTTTCTAACAGGTCAGCCGGTCTTCTTGATCCGGGAATGCTCGTGAATATTCAGCAGCCTTTGATCAGGGATGATGGTACAGTCCTCCTAGCTGCTGATTCCAAGGTATTACTGGCTCACTTCAGTTCTGAGCATATCTATTAATTTGTTCAGATTACTTTATCTATTGCACATCAAATAGTTGCTGCTCTTGAGAAGATAAGGCTGTGGTAAGTGTGAAGAACTGTATGAATGGATGTAATAAATTGATCAATAGGGTTGTGGTTTCTTTTGGCAAGCATGTTTCTGCAAAAGGTCAGCCACAGGTAGTTCTCAATATGATGTCTCATCTGGGACTTGGATTGATAATTAGAATAGGAATTCAAGATAATTGAGAGCCATCGTCCTTCCTGGCATTCAGGAGAAAGGAAAAGGTGTGTAGGGGAAAAAGAACAAAAAGTTTAAAAATGGGGGGGAAATTATATATTAATTATAATTTTGATTTACTAATAGAGTGTTTCCTTTTTAGGCTGAAACAAGCCAGGGTGCCTTAGGAACACTAGCAAATGTTGTAACATCTCTTGCTAATCTCAGTGAGTCACTAAATAATGGAGATACTTCTGAAGTTCAACAAGAAGAGCAATCTGCAAGTGAGATTACACGGTATGCATTTATATTTACACCTTATTTAGTAATTTGTGTTCTTTGTGGTGTATCCTTGCACTCATTCATTAAAGGAATTTGCCATTGTTACACCAGACACAGTACAGATTGCTCCTACTTTGAAACACAAAACGAGTTCCTTAGAAACCAGTTTTGCCTCTTGCCCTCTTGTGAAGAACTGTGTCCTGTGTTACAAATATAGTGTTCTGAAGCTAGACCAGATTTGGTTCTCAGAAAGATAACAAATTACTAGTTTGTGACCTTGAAAGACACTGAGAATAGCAACATTTCAGTGCCATTTTATTTCACAGGTGTGTTTTATGTAAGCTTCTCCTGTGCAATGCTTGTGCCCTAAGCCCGGGTCTTCAGGGGTCTGCATTACTGCACATTTCTTTTTGAGATTGTGCTGCCATAAAATCGCCTGGTAATGTAGATTTAGAAAGAGTCTGAAGTCTTTCTTTTCTTAATGAAAAATATATAAAAAAGGAGCATGGAATATTACAATTTCCAGCACAGCTTGAGATTTGCAAGGCTGGGATTTTTTGTTGGATGTTTTTGATGGTGTTTTTTGTGGGGAGGAGGCAGGTTGGTTGAATTTAGCAGTATAGGTTAATAAGATAAAATAATTGGACTCAAAACTGCCCAATGTTTGTCAAAAAGACGATTTTTAGGAGGAGCTTTTAGGAGTCGTGGTTTAGGAATGGTATTCTCCAATTTAATGTTCACACTTAAACTGTGCTGCCACTTGCTCCCCCTCTGTCTCCAGTCAGAGGCACAGAAGGCAGAGATCACGGGTTGAAATAGGAACAATTTACTGGAGACAGCAATGAGACTAGCAAACAAACAGTAACAGCAAAATGAAACAGTAATAGCAACAATATTAATAACAAAAGGTATAAGAAAAGAAAATATTTACACAGAAAAGCCCTTGACAATAAACAAATACCAGACCAGTCTGCCCACTACACCGACCGGAAAACACTTCTCTGGGGGAAGAGAGAGCGAGCGCGAGAGAGAGAAGGACATTAATTAAGGCTCTTAAGTCTTTCATTTGAACTCTTCAAGTGAAGTGAATTAATATTTTAAAATACTTGACACTGCAATGTCAGCTTATGTCAACCTCTTACTCTTTCTTTAAAGCAGAAAAAAAATTATAAAAATACCTCTCCCAAAAAAGCATCTTGACAAAAAAAGTGGCAAAGAATCACTATACCATAATACTGTCCACTGTATGAGATTGGAACACAAAATTCTTCTTTACATCTAAGCTCTGTTACTCTGAAGAGAATTTACAGTGATTTATTTGGGTAATGATCCAGCAACAGCTTGAGTATAAAGGAGACCAGGGACCAGTCTCTCTTGTGTTAACTGTCATAAGGCTTTTAAGGCTCGTGTCTATACTGGGAGATAGGAGTGCCTGGCCATATTTCATCTTAAGGGAAAAGAAATTCAGGCATATTGTCTAGAAGAAAACCACACTGTTCTCCACTGTTCCAAAAAGCGGGAGATCAAGGATGGGGACAAAGACAGGGACTTTGTTCTTCAGAATACATCTGGTCTGTAATCCTCAGCGAATCTTTGAGAAGGGGGAATAGTGAATGCTAAGTGCAAGAGGACTGTTGTGGTTTAAGCCCAGTGGACAACTAAGCCTCACACAGCTGCTCCCTCACTTCAGTTGGACTGGATAGAATCCGAAGGGTAAAAGTGAGAAAACTTGTGGGTTGACATAAACACAGTTTAATAGGTGAAGCAAAAGCCACACACACAAGCAAAGTAAAGGAATTCATTCACTGCCTTCCACGGGCAGTCAGGTGTTCAGCCACCTCCAGGACGGCAGGGCTCCAGCATGTGTAACAATTACTTCTGAAGACAAACGCCATCACTCCAAACATCCCACCACTTCCTCTTTCTTCCCCCTTCTTTATATAAGTGTGACATCACAAAGTATGGAATAACCTTTGTATCAGTTGGGGTCAGCTGTCCTGGATGTGTCACATCCAAGCTTCTTGTACACACCCAGCTTCCTCACTGAACGGAGGAGAAGAAGCAGAAAAGACCTTTACACTGTGAAAGCACTGCTGTGTATAACAAAAACATCTCTATATTATCAACATTGTTTTCAGTACAAATCCAAAACACAGCCCCAGTGAAGAAAATTAACTCTATCCCAGCCACAACCAGCACAGCACAAGGCCCCTTTACTAGTACAAATACTAGGATAAAACTATCAGAGCAGGATTTACAGTATGAAATCCTGCCCTTACAAGGGAGATCTTTTACCAGCAATATGTGGGCACATCTCTTTGTTTTATAAATGCCCAAAGAGTACAGAGGGACCAAATTGTAATGAAAAGTCTGACCTTGTGTTAGCCTAAAGCATTCTTGTGTATGTTGCCTCTAAGTGGAAATACTTTAAAGCATTTAATTTGAGCACTATGAATTTTTTAAGATCCAAGGAAGTACTCTTTCATTGTTTACTTATTTTCTATCTTTTAGGGCATTTGATACTTTGGCTAAAGCACTTAATACCACAGATGGTACAACAGCTCATAACTTGGCAGATGGGATGGATCCTACAGGAGGAGGGAATATTCATGTAATCAGTAGAGATCAGTCAACACCAATTATTGAAGTGGAAGGACCCCTACTTACAGATACACATGTCACATTTAAGGTATGTGCTTCTTTAAATGTCTTACTAAACAAACTAATGCTTAAGATGTATGAGCTCCTACATAATTTCTTGTCTCATATTCCCAATTTGCATTTCTTGCCAGTAGTAATGAATTATTTAGTACAATTTCCTTTGACAACTTCTTGTCACGCTGTTGATTGTGATGGACTATGAGAGTAGTTTGAATGTTTTTGCTGGTTATTTCACCAATGATAAAAACTGGTTTATGTCTGAACTATATGTGTTGTACTGTACTTTTATTTTTTGCAGCTGACAATGCCCAGTCCGATGCCAGAGTACCTTAATGTACACTACATCTGTGAGTCAGCATCACGACTCCTTTTCCTCTCTATGCACTGGGCTAGGTCCATACCTGCATTTCAAGCTCTTGGGTAAATAGACATACTCTGTTTGAATGGTTTGCTTTTGAATGAATTTAAGCACTGATCTGAACGCATCCCAGCTATTTTGAACTTTTTAGTTACAATATTGTTTAATTTTTAATGAATACTTTAAAATGTGTGGAGACTATGCAATATTCCCTGTTTTGAAGAATAAAATAGAAGACGGCAGAGGGGAGGGTAACTACAATATCTGATGTTACTGTGGTTACAGAAACTAAAGCCAAATCAAAAGCAAGCATTAATTTGTAGAAATTAATGTAGAAATGCTTGCTTTTTATACCTTACTAAAGAACTGATGAGCACCATTTCACAGATAACCCAAAATGGTTTCTCATAGTCTATAATTTCTTTTTGCTTCTTGAAATACTTGTAATATGATAATATATGCCTGTTACCAAATGTTTTGCAATAGATTAATCCTTATTGTGAATTGTTACACATAGTGTAATTATACATAGGGCAATACCAAGCTGATATGCAAGCTACCTAGTGTTGTTTGATTTTCTGCTGTTTATAGGCAGGACTGTAATACGAGCCTTGTGCGTGCCTGCTGGAACGAACTGTTTACCTTAGGCCTGGCACAGTGTGCACAGGTGATGAGTCTGTCCACTATCCTGGGAGCGATTGTCAACCACCTCCAGAACAGCATACAAGAAGGTATGTCACCAATACTGCTAACAATACATGGATAGCATCGCTCACAAGGTGTTTCCCCATCAGTGGCAGAGCTGTTCACCAGGAACCAGGAGAAGGTGAAGCTTTCACTTGTGTAATTACCTTCCCCCTGGTGGTCTACACTTTCATTGCACTGACCTCACAGGGATATCTGTGGGACAGAAGTGTCCACAGAGGCAAGGGGGTCTTTTATGCCTGACTGACATTACAGAGAAAGACAGTACATCCTAAAATACTCCTTGAATGTGCTCAGACAGTTTTCTTCTCATCCAGATGTATGTTTTTTCCTCTTAGAATAATGATACTCTCAGAGTAATGATATCAAACAACACCAGACCTTTTCCTTCCAGAACTTTCCTTGTCTTCTTTGCAGTGTAAAAACACAGTGTTTGCCAATTATCACAACAAGCATATTCTTGCAAGTATAATGGTTTTGGATACTACTGTAATGCAGTAATGATTAATGTATTTTGAAGTGCCCTTGAAGCATTAAGCAATTTAATTTCTTGACGTTTTTAACAAGATGTATGTAATTTTATTTTTTAATTCAGTGTTGGTCTGATGATAATGATGATTATATCTAGAACGGATGAAAATCTGTTATATTTGCGCTTTTTTTCATTCTTTAAAGACACTTCCAATCAATAGGATTGATTAGCATGAAAATAATATTAGTTTTTAAAAGGAGGAAGAAAACAATACTAGCAGCTGCAAACTCTGCAAACACAGCATAATACATGAAAACTACTTTAAATTTAAATGTGCATTAAAAGCAGTTATAGAATACTATTTGGTACAATTTTTTAATAATTTTTTATGGTGTCATTATTGTGCACACAGCAACAATTAGAAAATAGGTTTTTACTGAGGAGAGTAAAACAGATATATTTTTCTAGAACTACGGGATAATAAATATTTTTCCAGCTATCTGCTTTGTATATTTTATAGTTCTACAATCAAGTTTTAATCTACTTTATTAGCTTCATCATGATGAAGTAAATTAGACTGAAATTTGATTCTTAAATGGATAGTATGCTTTAATTGCTTTCATAATGAATATAGGGTTTTTTCTTGTTTTGGGTTTTTGTTTGTTGGTTGGTTTTTGTTTGTTTTCTCATTTAAGAGAGCCTGGACAGTCCCAAAATACAGCAGAGTGCAGCTCCTTTCCTTCACAGAAAGGCAAAAGTTGAAAAGATCAGTAGGGAAACCTGCACATTGGATGTTCTACACAAAGTTAGGCTTTTACTTTATATCTGTTTCAGAATACACAGAGCTGTCTATTCCACCTCCATTCCAGGCAATGACTTTGGAGAGGAGTAAGTGGTAGGGCTATTACAGCTGGTTCCACTTCTGTTCTCATGCATGAAAATTGTAAAAAAATAATTTTTTCTATAACCTGTACTTGCACTCATACTGCTTTAGCTGAGACCAGAAGACCAGAGCCAAGAAAAGAGATCACTAGTGTTATTTATCTATTCTGCAAAGTTATCATGTTATATTGTGTATTACACCTTCAAAATTCAAAACAAAGTGAAGAAATTTCCGAACTTTATTTAGGAACATATTAGTGATGAAGCTACTTAGAAACTCTGGAATTCAAGTTTGGTTTTCCTGAGTTTTTCTGGACCATATTTTCTCACTTAATACAGGAATAAAAACATTACATTATGTCTATCTTCATCCATCTTGAGTAATTAAAAATTTGTATCACAGTTAATGATTTAAGAAGTGTAGATTATGCTTTCATTCTTATTTCAAGACTTTGCAAAAAATAGTCCTTCCAGTCATTCAATCTTATTGCAGTTTCAGAAAATAGATCAAATAGTAATAAACTATGTCAAAGATTCTGTTTAAGGCACATGAGGTCTAAGCAATCCTATGCGTTGTGTAGAGAAAAATAAAATATTCAATTTAAAATTATATTAAATACTAGCACTGGAGATTATGACTGGAATAAAATTATTCTAATGTTTTTCAAGGAAAGATTTTATCCCTTGTGAACTGACTTACTTCTGAAGTTTGATAATAGTAATTATATATTCAAAAATTTGTCTTAATGTATTCTCTAATGTTTTTATTCCTTGACTAGTTTTTAGATATGGAGTCCAATACAAGGATTTCTATTTACCAAAATAGAAATCTCTTCCTAGTTTAGTAGCTAATACCACTCACTCGTAACAGATCTGTAAATAAAATACATTTTTTACATTGAAATTTTAGGATAGATTATGAACCCAATATAAGGAATGTGATCATTCAAATGATAGAAGAATCTGTGTTTGTGTATTTCAGTGAATTTACCCTATCAGACGGGAAAAACACTAATACTACCATAGCTAATGAAAAGTTCACTCCTAAAAGTACAGACAGAGGAGAAAGTAGCACTGTCATTACTGTTCTTGCATTCACTTTTGGAAAAGCTAATTCAGTAATGTTTGAATTTAAAATTAGGGTTGCATGTTAGCATTTGCTTTGTGCTTCTGTTAATTCCCAGAATCACTCTAGCCATTTGTAGAATAATGCACCATAATTTCTGAATCTCTGCTCAGAACAGTACATCACTGGAAAAAGTTTGGTGTGGCAAATTATGCTATCCTGGCAAAATTACACAGAAGAGTTAACATTCTGTTTGCTAGCTCTGGGTCTGACTCAATTTTTTAATTCACTTTGCTTTCATAATAATTCAGGCCATCCTTATATGTTAAGTGGTTTTAAGACAGCAAAAGACTTTTAAATATCACTTGACTTGGTTTATAAAACTTTATTTGTTAGTGTATTAGAAATTCATGAACTCAGATGAAATAGTAAGCAATATCTTTTTGTAGATAAACTTTCTGGAGAAAGAATAAAACAAGTCATGGAACACATCTGGAAACTTCAGGAGTTCTGTAACAGCATGGCCAAGCTTGATATTGATGGATACGAATATGCATACCTGAAAGCTATAGTCCTTTTTAGCCCTGGTAAGGAATTTAGTAACCATATCTTTTTAAATAATAAGCCTTAATATGTCAATTCTTTAGCATTTTTTAAATGACACTAATGTCTTGAGACAAGACTCATCTTTTAAGTTGCAGATAAAATGATTGTTTCATGATTATCACAATATGTGTTTTAAAATAACTTCAGAGCAACATAACCATGTTATTTACAGTTCCAATCTATCAGATGTTTCCTCTATATCTACCCTAGAAGATTAGATTCTCAAGTTACCTTCAGCTGAGAATCCATGAGTAATAAATTATCTGGAATGTGTACTAGCAATATTAGTGAGGTAAATGGTGAGGAGGATTAGAAGAAATGCATTCTCCAAGTGACAAAAAGAAATTTGCTTCAATTTTAGTATTTTTAATATACTCATAAGAGGAATAGCTGAAATATGAGCAGAAATATCTATTTTATATGAAACTTCCACAAAATCTCAAAAACTGAAAGTAAACAGGCTGTCTTCCATTTGTTATGAAAAAAAATGACAGCAGACAACTAAAGCATAGTCAAGTGTTTCTGAAATATGAAAATTTACTCAAAGAAGACACTTGAGATTTTCTGGAATGATTAGGTAAGGACGTTAAAGAAACTGGAAGTGGCAGTCTTTTCAGCAAAGGTGGCAAATGTTTCTAGGACACACAAAGGTTAATCTAAAACTGCTGACAGGCTGAGTAAAAGGGAAAGTTCTGCTCAGAAATGCATATAATTTATTTTAATTCAAAGGTATTTACCACTTTGTATTTAACAGAATACAAAGTAAAAGGATATATTGTTATTGGTCTGTTTGCTTGAGGTTTTTTTTTGCATTGATAACAATTTTCCTCTTTGTAATAAAACTTAATTAGAAGATACTGGTGTCCTGAAANCAGAGCTTGCGCGGGCCGCGCCCTCCGCAGAGACAATGGGCCAGCCCTTGTGCGCTTTTCTCTTTCTTTCCAGAAAGTTCGTGTTTTTCAACATCCCCCAGATCCAGTACAAGAACCCCTGGGTGCAGATCATGCTGTTCAGGAACATGACTCCGTCGCCCTTCCTCCGGTTCTACCTGGGTAGGTCCCGCCGGCCGCGAGGGCCGCACAGCAGTGGCTGGGTCGCGCCGGCAGCGTCGTTAGCTGTCGTGTNTTTTTTTTGGGGGGGGGGAGATTGTCCCATTAGAGTTAGGTTTATTAGGGATTTTGTTTGAGTTGGAAAAGCAAGAACCTATCCAAACTCAAGGTATCTCTTTCCTATGTAAAGGGGCGAGCAGTTTGGACACAAAAGTGAAGATATTTTGGCATAGTAAGAGAGGTGGTATTTTGTGGGTTTGCTTTTTTTGCTCTGATCATGTGGCTGTCTGAGGAGCTGGGCCAGCTGGAATTAAAACATGAGACAGACTTGGGAAGATTAAGACATTGATCTATCAAGAAAATAACCCTAGATACTGCTTAGCCAGCCTAGTTAGAACAAATCAGAGGCAAACATATTTACATTTAAACAAGCAAAGTTAAAAAAAAATTCTGTGTCATTGCCTGGTACACATGTATGGGCTTAATCTTTGTCCACTTTCTTATGGATGCACACAGCTCTAGAGAGAAAAGTGAACAAGCTAATTCTGAAGCCAGGAAGTAAATGTTCACCTGAGTGGTTTCCTTTATACAGCTAGCATGTTAAGCATCACAATTCCAGAGAAATATTTCATTTAAATTAAATGTGAGAGTCTTATAAATACATTTATTTCACAATGTATAGGGAAACAATCGACATACAGAAATGTTTTGTTTCTTTAGATCACCCTGGTCTGACCAGTTCAACCCAAATAGAAAAATTCCAGGAGAAGGCACAGATGGAATTGCAGGACTATGTACAAAAAACCTATCCAGAAGATACTTATAGGTATTTATTGTCTAAAGTACCCAAAGTAATGTTGTGGGTTGTAGCTAACAGAAGTTCAAAATAATATCATTGATATTTTTGACATCTGGGGTTTGGGGTTTTTTCTGACTGTTGATGAGAAAGAATAAAACCTAATTCATAAAAGCAAGCAGGTTTGTTTAAAGATACGTAGAAACAAGAATAGCTGTCTAGCTTCCTCCGCATAAATTAAATTTACTAGTACTTTCTTGGTTTTTGAGGGGTTTTTTGAGACTCTCAGAGTTGAGTTTAGAAAAGTAAACAGACATACTTTTTTAGAAATTTGGAGGATAACTGCTTCAACTGACTAATTCACACTGCTTCTTTTTCAAGTTATTATTTTAAAGTCTCTTTGACAACTAAAAGGTGATTATCATCCTTGAAATGTTTTTCAAGTTGCACATGCAGAAAGATGTTAAAACTGTCAGTTACAGCCCTTGGAAAAACAAGGATTACATATAACAGGGAATAATAACCATTTCTCAAAGTTCTGTTTATAAGAAATTCCCACATCCTACTTATTTTCTCCTTTGGGTTTTTTCTGTTTTTAATTTCCAAGGACTTCTCTGAAATTATCTAGCTTGTTTTTTTCACTTTTCAACTATTCTTTTTGTTATGTGCTAGAAACAATTACTGTATTTTCTAACAATCTCCATCAAAACTCAAAATTCATTAACACAATGATTCTCTGCACTTATAAGGGAATTCTCACCTCTGTCTAGCAAGATGTACTAGAACGTGCTCTTTTTTACTGTGAAAGGCATCCTCGTGTAAAGAAGCAATCCCATACACTTAAGCACTGTCTGAGGGTGGAGTAACTAAAAAGAAGAAAAAAACCTGTCTGAAAAAAAGAGAGCTTCTCCTATCTCTGTTTTACTGATCTTACAGAATTAACACTGTGGTGCAATGAAAATAGGATTCTCTGCCTCAGAAATATCCTCAAATCCAACATTCTTCCATGTACAATTGAGTCCTTCTGCTTTGATTAGTGAGAGCTTAATATCTACCATAAAACTAAATATAAAATTTGTTCCACATACTTACTTCTCATAATAGTGTCTCAGGGAAGAAAATCAGAGTTACAATCCCCAAGCAGTGTCCTGTATTTTAACTAATAGTGTCTGTATCTCCACACTCACTCATAGACAGGTTTAGAGAACAAATCTGAATATTTCTGAGCAACTGAGTGCTGGTGCAAATTGAGATAGGAGACAAGTGTTACAATTTTCATAAAAACAACAGCATAGCTTGAATCTTTTTGCCCTGAAGTTTACAAGATATGGCATATTAGCAGAATGGACCGTATATTTTCTCCATAAATATTCAAGCATCTTCCAGAGCACCTGTGGTCAGTGCTACCTGAGGTTTCCTATTACATGGTTCTGGTTCAGAAAATTTATTTGGTTTAGCATTTGTAATGCTTTCATCACTGTCCTAAATTTCATATGCATGAGAAGTCTAGCATTTCAATACAATCACTTCATGATATTGGATATCTGTTAACATACTGGTAAATAAAAGACCAGGGCAATTCGGCAGTATTTATGCTTAACAGTACATTCCCCTAAATTCCTTCTTTCATTAGAAGCAGATTCTCTTTTTTCTGTTTATATACATCCAGCCCCCTTCCTGCTATCTCATTTGGCATGAAGTTGCTAGGCAACTGAGGACTATGCCGTTTATGGCTGCAATTTTAATTAAGCATTGTACTTTAAAATGGTGCAAATGTTCGCACTAATCAGTATGAATATTATAAGTCTCAGCATTGTTTGTCCAGAGCTGGGAATTTCAAAAGCAGGCCAAGAAAATTGTGTGTTTGTACATACATGTTCTATCTACAAAGGGCATTAACATGTCCCTTTCATTGGAAAACTACAAAGTTACTTGGCTTTCATTTTTCTTGCAGGATAGAACAGCAACCATTCTTTTTATGGTAGCCAATTAGCTTTAATTGCCTCTTTATGCCTATTTGTGAATTATGGTAATAATAAAGGCAGATCCAGCTCTTTAGCCATAGAGTATCTTAAACTGGTTTTATATGTATTTATAATCCACTGAACTTCTTTTTCAGGCTAGCCCGGATCCTAGTTCGCCTGCCAGCACTTAGGCTGATGAGCTCTAGCATCACTGAGGAACTGTTTTTCACAGGTCTCATTGGAAATGTTCCCATTGACAGCATAATCCCCTACATTCTCAAAATGGAAACAGCAGAATATAATGGTCAAATAACTGGCACATCTGGATAGAGGGAACAACGTAATTTGAGGGATTGAAATAATTTTCACAAAAACCGTATAGTTATGAAGTTAAAAGAGTAGTGTTTCAGTATGTGCAGATAATTCCAACTTGTTATCAGTTTCCTGACAGATTTCTCCTTGTCTTTTTCTGATATTGACAAAATTTAAAGCAGCTGTTAAAAGACCTGCTATAGGACCTTTCCTGCCACAAGGAATATTTTTGATGCCTTTCATTTAAAAGGCCATAGATTACTGAACATACTTTTCACATGCTTTGTATTTAGAAACTATCAGTGGTTAAAAAGAGTTTTATAATATCAGAGTAGTAATAAAATTACTTTAAAAGTAAAAAGAACAGTATGTATATATTTAAAAATATCCTTGGAATGAATGTCTAGCAAATGCCAGGGTATAATACTAGCACTTTGTAATCACTTCTTGTCAGAGCAACAGCACCATCAACATCCTGCTTATGAGTATGGAAAATGAAAAAAATGCTTATGTCCTTAGTCAAAATGCTAGTGATTTTTGTAAAAAAGTAGACTGCTAAAGGAGACAATCATTTAATGTACAAAAAGTCACTTGCTGTTATGTTATGCATGAAATATTAATGTGGATTCTTAAATCAGATATCCACATTATACAAAACTATATCTGTTAAATTAGTGCAGTTATAATACACAGTGCAGTCATAGTGACTATTATGTGCTACAGGAATTCCCCACACTAGAGAAAAAAAGTGTTTGTCACAATAATGATTAAATATGCAGGTTCCTTAAAGTGTTTATTCAGACAAACACAATCATGATAAATGTTGTTCTAAGAAGCAGCCTTTTGACTTTGGGGAAAATCAGTCATAAACTGGAAGAGCAGTAATTTTCAAATAGAGCCGTGTGATGCTCTTTGAGTATGCTCTTTATACACTCCAAATTTACTCCTCCTGCTGTACTCTGAATACCCTTATAAATGTACCCACAGGGTACAATTTAAGACCTGAAACGTATACAACCTCTGGTTGTCAGCAAGAATTTATTACAAAGCTCTCTCACTTTATTTCTCCCTCCCTCCCTCCCTCACTAAGCACTCCCAGTTTTGCAGTGTTCTCAACTTTCTTGTCACTCAGTTTGAAACCAAAATATAGTTGCAATTTACTCTCACTCATGTACAATTGCAGTTGATGACTGATACACCATGGAGATATAAAATTAATTACTTTTTAATTGTCTTGAGTGATGAGCCATCAACATGTTTGCTAGTAGTACTGGCCATTAGCTGCTAGCATAGGTTTCATTTTAGTATAATTTATTGTTATGACTGTTCAGTATTTTAAAATCAAAGATTTTTTAAAAGTCAGAGCAATTAATACCTTCTTCTGATCCTGGTGCATTAGATGCATTAATTATTTTAATGGTTTGTGTGTTAGAGGCATTCTTACTTTTGTAGATTTATGTGACAAAACTTATCTAATGGTAAGTTCAGCACTTTGGTTTTTCTTCTGTTATTGATATTTACTTAGAAACATCAACTAGGTTGGTGTTTGTGACTTTTCAGAGTCTGAATTGTAGCCAAAAGACCTTAAGCAGCTTTAGATGAGGCTTCTAAAGTAACAAAAAGAACTTGCATACTTTATGCTTGTTAGGAGGCTGACATTTGTAGCACTTACTGTGACACAAAAGACTATTTAATTTTAGCTTCTGGATGCATTAAAGTCTTCTACCATTACTATTTTTAGCACATTCAGAATCTTATTTTCTCAGAAGGGTATTACAGAGTCCAGTATCCATGCAGAGAATTGTAATACTGCACTTGTGTCTCTCTCAGC
Source organism: Leptocoma aspasia (assembly GCA_013399835.1). Lineage (NCBI taxonomy): Eukaryota > Metazoa > Chordata > Aves > Passeriformes > Nectariniidae > Leptocoma > Leptocoma aspasia. Next base: position 14,087 of record VXAX01000129.1, on the reverse strand, counting down.
TTTTGCTATAGTAAATGAAATTGTCATATTGTTCATGTGATGGAAAGTCTGCTCTCCACATGTGAAGTCAGCTGGACTTCACCTTTTAGTACCAACCATTTGATTGTAGTGTAACTGCTGTGGGATTGTATCAGCACTTCTGCTGCACAGTCCTTATGTTAAGGGTAAACAACTTAAAAATTAATGGTGATACTAACATCAGAAACAGTAGCTATCTTAGAAAGAGTAGTGACTGCTTTTGTTAAAATTTAAAATTCTACTGGGTTATGTCATTGTTCTACAAGAAAAATGCACTGAACTACTGTGATTTTTTTTATTGGCAAAAGGATTACAGAACTTAATTTGCTTTCAGAATTTCATAAAAATCACTTAAGCAGATAAGAAAGCATTTTAATGGTAAATTAAACAGTCCTCAGCACAAAAACTAGCCATTGGAATGTTTGGTTTTAAATCTCAATACACACCACCACTAGCTTTCTCTTGACAAACATAATTTCAATTCTGAAGTTTTCAAGTAAAAGTGCCCCATTTCTGTGTGAAAATTTGTTTTTATTACTTGTGATCATAACAATTCAGGAAAGAAGATAAAGGTGTTATAGTTTTCTGGGAACAAAGCGATCACATGAAATAAAATGTAAAATGTATGCCTTGCATTACATATGTAAATCGAAACAATAAATATCATGCAGTTCTGTTTAAAAATAAACTACACGCCCCACAAATGCAAAGCCACATAATTAGATCCTTGCTCAAACCCTGGTAGTTACTTACTCTGCAAATAGTTATGAAATAGCTTATTAGGGATAAAATATTAATTTGTGTAAACTGAGTAACAACCATGCAATCCATAGTTGTGCATGCATTTAATAGATGAAATGAAGCAGTTCCATCCTTAAGATTTGGATATTACCACCTAAAAGTTATAAAGCCCCTCTCTGTGTAGCATTATTAGCATGATTTGTTGGCTTGCACAGGTCAGAACCAAGCTACTTAGTTCTGATGCCATTAACAAGAAGTACTCTTTCTAACTATACACTGTTTTGATTCCAAGACTAACATTTTGGATTGTAGAAATTTGAATGTATGTGGGTGCCTGGGCTGTTTCCTCCCCAGGGAAAGGACTTTGTGCTTCTCCTCTTTGAACTTCACAAGGTTCCTGTTGGCCTGTTTCTCCCCTGCAATAATCCCTCTCAGTGGAAGTAGGACTCTGTGATGCACACAGTGCAGCTGCACAATCAGGCAAGCTTTGCACCGTCTCTGCAGAAAATAGTGCAACACTGACATAGTTCTTGGAATTTCTGACATTTGTTCCATCCCTCCTGCAGTGACTGGAAGATGGTAACAGGCTAATCTTAGTAGCTTTATATTAGTTTAGCTTTTTTTCTCCTTTGGAAGTGCGAACTTTTCCTTATGAATATGGGACAGGAGAGGATTTTAATATTGTAATTATTGAAGAACTATTTCTTGAGTATTAAATATAGAAATAGCTTGTTTTTATAAAGGTGAAATTAAAATGCCAAACTTGTTTTCAGAGAACTTGGACTCAAACTATCACAGTCACAAAGTGATTCTAGGAAAAGTTCACCTCACTGAAACTGTACTTAGTGCCAAAATTTAATCTCTTCAGAACTTTTGAGGTTCTATTTCTGCTGCTCTTGAAATGAAAATATTTTAACTTGGCAGAAATACAGTAATAAATTATCTGATTAGATTTATCTCAACCTGAGAAAATGTGTATATTAGTCACAATTAATTCAGACATGTTAGAATTCTGTGCTGACTGAGACTGGGGCATGATAATGAGGCAGTAACGTCCACTGTGCTTCATTTGTTTTCTAACTCTTTTGCAAAGGAACTGGATTTGAATCTTGTAGATAAAAAGCATTTGGGACTACCTTTGTCATAATGATTTTAATTGCATTTGTGACAGATGTAGGAAGGTATATTCTTTTCTTACTTTTATTTACTTACATTGGACTACAGAGTCAGAACTAAGACCATGTGCAAAAGTAATCTTTCTCTGCCTATTTACATTGCTTATAAATTAGCTGCAATGCTTTTGGTATCTGTGGAGTTACTCATGCATGAAACTGGTAGAAGAGGAAAAAATTATCTCCAAGGAGAAATCCTTCTAAGAAGTCATACAAGGCTTTCTTCTAGCTGCCTTAAAATGTTAGATCATTAAGAAGGCTTAGTTTTCAGAGCACACTGGGGCAAGAAACTATTGTTGCTCTCCACTGATTAGTTGGTGTCATTTGCCAAGTCTCCTTTCACCATCTTCTGAAGCCCATGGCCCCCCAGACAGCCACAATGCCTCTGGTGAGGACCTCTGGCTCCAGGTCTGTGTGCAGAATCCAGCGGCTCTGCATCACCATTAGTTCCCTGTGGCAAAGGGCATGTTCTGAGGCTGCCACAGAGAAACCAAGCCAGGGCTGAAGCTCCCAGGTGAAATCAGTTTCCTGACTCTTGTTTCTCCTTTGGCAGAGACTGTAAAACACTTGTGTGGTTTTTTTTAATTGTTCTGTATAGTACACATGACTCACAGATTCCTGAATTACTTCACTCAGGATACTGCAGGTGTCAGTGGATTTTCCTGCCCATTAAAGTTCAGATTAAGTTAGGATTCTTTCCTGACTACCTGCTGTTTAATAGTAAAAGACAATTAAAAAATAGCACCAAATAGCATGACTAGCAAACGGTTTCAGGAATACAGTCTAACCAGGAAGAGAGAACTGGAAATGAATGGGCTGAAGGTACTGCCCAAGCAATGACAAAGCAGCTTCCTGCACTAACAGCACCAGTTAGGGCCCTGTTTGAATCTTTGAATCAGGAGAAGCGAGCAGTAGATCTGGCAGGTCAGTCAGACACACAGGTGTACCAGCACGTATCTACTGGATGATACCATCCTGAAAAGAACAAAAATGTTGATTTTCTATTTGAGATCCTTCTCTTCCTCCCCGGTTACTCTAAATAGTGCAAAACTAGGGGAGGTTGGGGTTTTTTTTCACTTACTCTTGTCCATAAGAGGAAAAGCAGAAATGCCAGAAAACACAGGCAGATTCCTATCTGTTCTCAGGGTTTGCCACACTGGCCATACACAACAGAAGAGCTTTTGCAGTAGTTGGCTCTGGTGATAAGCATGGGGGCCAGCTGCGACAACAGCTGCAGTCCTAACACCCCCAAACATCCAGGAGGGATCAGCCAAATGAGGGCATGTCACCCAAGAGAGGAGAGTGAGGGGCAGAGGAAAGACAAATTGCCAGCATGTACTGGATCTTGAATGACAGGGAATTAGTTTAGAAACAGCTTCATATGAAAAATTACCAAGAGGGGATGGCAAAGGAGAGACAATGAAAGCATTTACTTTTTGCACCTTTTAATTCTGAAGTTGCTGAGTCATTTTGACAGTAAATACTCCTGAATTAAGTTCACGCTTATTGTTTAATGCCATTAATTCTTCTTGTTAGATAATGCTACAACCCTACTTCAGCTGCAATCAGTGTTATCAATATATGGGAAATTATTTGTGCAAAAAAAATTTAGAACATTATTTATACTGGGGTTACAAGTTAAAGTAAAATTCTTTGTAAAGTTTAGATGCTCTAAGTTTACGCATCTAAAGTTTAGATGTTTTTTATTGTGAAGTCATGCTAAGTTCATCACAGGTAATACTGTTGTAATGTTCTGTAATGCCCACAACCTGTTCAATCCTCTTGAGTTATACGAATGCTTTCAAAATGGCTTATTATTGTTAAATTCCTGCCTGTCTTTGTTTAAGGGGTTTGATAAGAGTTGTACGTGTCTATTTTGTGCCTCCTACCATTGTGCATTTCTGCATGTTCAGTTCTAGAACTCAGTTGAGCAGCTGATGCATATGTACATAGCTGTATGTATGTGTGTATGAATGTATATGTTTATACCTGTCTAAATATATTCTGTACAGTGTATAGAAAGTGTGTAGTGTATGTATATATGTACAGATATGGAGCCATTATTCACCTATTCTATGTGCTAAAATTTTTAATTCATCTGCTAATCCAGAGCTTCCTAATTTAGTGAATCGTCACAAATTTCAGAGCTTTGCGCCTTTCTTCTAAACCAGTCTGAATTCACTATTTGCTGTTCAGAACTGACAAATATATTCCATGAATTTTCTGGCTTTTACATTATTCTCTTTACCTTTTCTCATTTGACCTATAGAGGTCTGCCAGTCAACAGTTAATTGAGAATATAATGCCTGTTAAAAATAATGAATAAATAACTATAGTAATAGAAAATACTTCCCTGCTCATTATATACTCATTCTCTTCCAGCCTCCTGAGACACTTTTGTAAAGTTGTATATTTTGTGAAGCTTGGTAAGAGACTGATTTTTTGTTTTTAAGTCTTCATCTGTGGCGAATGAAAGTAAGCCAAGTTGCCATTTATCACTGAACTGCAGGACACAGAACAGGAGGTAATGGATGCTGTTTAACAAATCAATATTCATATTGTCATAGTGATCACATGAAACCAACCTGTGAGTTAGAGACTGTGTGCTCTGTTCAGTGAAACAGCAGCTCTGGTACAATGGTAATTAAATAGTAGGGACATTGCAGGTAGTTTATTTCTTAGCAAGCATCAAGACATCTTCAGGATTTTCACAATGCATTTCAATTGTACATTCACTTTCTAAAGCTTTTATCTTTATTTTCCAGCCTAAACTGAACACAGCTAGTTGCTTGATTTAGTTGTCAGACTAACATCCCTTTACACATTCTGTCCTCTCCTGGGCCTGGAATCTGTGCAGCTCCTGCACTGCCTGTGACAGTCCCACTGTCCATGTGGGACCTGGGCACACAGCTGGGAAATGAGATGTGGAGTAAGACAATTTCTTATTCATAATGAGTACTCAAACATTTACATTATCGAAGTATAAACAGGTCTTGTTCTTCTTCCCTTTTGATGAAGTTGAAAAGGAAGCCTTCCATGAAGTAAATCTGTTAACAGTGGGTTTTTAAAAAAGCATTTCACAGACCATGCACGGCAGTAGTTCAGCAAGTCTTGTTTCTGTCATTAAAAAGGTGAAGTAGAATTTTCTGGGCATTTATTTCCAGCTTTTGTGCCCACTGTGCCAAAGACTTGTGTATGTTTAATCTGGTAAGACACCAATCAAAGTAACATGAACTTAGTGCATGCTTAAAGTGAACCACAAGTCTGAGGAAAGTTTGGAAAGTTTGCTATGGAAAATGCTGAGAATGTTCTTTTTCTTGGTGTATTGGTTAGTGAGCATTTGTAAGCTTTTATTTCAAATATAGGAATAAACCTGTAGCATTTCAAAACCTTATTTCTGCGATTTTCAGCAGGAAAAATATTTAAATTAATGTCAGGAATTTCTGTGACAGATGGTCCTTCATTGGTGTCTGAACAATTGGTGGTGTTTGAACGCTTGCTTTCCTCTTTATAGGTAATAGAAACCTGAAAGTCTGTTAAAGTCACTGTATTGCGGGAACAGTTTTAAAGTTGAGAAAGCCAATTGGGGTATTAATGGAAGACTGAATCTGTTTAAAAATTCAACTGTGAATTAAGGAAAAGAAAAAGCAAAGTTCAGTGAAACGGAATGTGTTATATCCACATATGAATTGTTTGTATTCTGAAGGACAAAATGTGCTCAAATTTAATGGCAATAAAGGCTCTGCAATAATACAACACAGGTCCATTTTAGGGTATTTTCATGACTGTGGGCTAAAGTAGGACTGAATACATTTCAAACAAAAAGCACAGTCTTTAAGAAAACTTTTTACTTACAGACTGTATATGTTAAATTTTCCATATATGGAATCAAGATAAAATGTTGGAATATTTTTAATAATTAATCTGTACTCTGAAATACACTGAAAGCCAGTGTTAATAGTTTCCTAACTGAAAACTGCACACTGTTGTATCTGTATTGGCATACTAGGGAGTGCTGAGCTCCTACAAGAAAAGCAAATTTTTATAAAAGAAAGCATCTACTTTCTGTTCCTTGGGATATTTTCTGGAAGTCTCTGTTCCTATAATTTAGAAAACTATTGTTTATGTTTATTTTAAAAACTTTGCAAAAGTTTTTAATTTCTCACAGCTTCTTTTGTGAAATCAGTATTGTTGTGTGTGATAGCATTTAAAAATAATAGCATGTTCTTTTTTAAACTAAATTTTATATCCAAACAATGTCTTCAGTCACAAAGAGGAATTTGCATTGTTGTGTTTGTATATAGAGTATTGCAGTGCATGATTTAGCTTATGCATTTTATTAAATGCTGTTGTGACATATTGTTGCAGTTAATACTAGTAGCTAAACGAGGTTTCTACCATTAAAGTGAATTACAAATATAACGGCATTCTTGAGTTTTATTTTCAATTTCATTTGATTTCCTCATGAACAGGAGCTGTCTAAGCCAAATACATAATTTACAATCTTTTAGGGAGAAACAGCATTTTGCCTTCACCACAGTGATTCACTTACGGAGAAAAGAAATCCCATGAACTTACTGACTCCAAGGAGCTTCTCTAGGAGGAGAGAGTGTTTTTCCTAAGGTTTTAATTCACCTTGAACAGATAAGCTTTGAGTAGCCCCAGAGCTGTC